>JANITW010141598.1:0-12364 GCA_027564335.1 Erythroxylum williamsii | reverse complement strand
TACCTTGATTCTTCACCAAAAAGAGATCTTTAGCTCAAATGGAAGCTCTTTTCTTCCTCTTACATTTTCTCTTCTTGCACAACTTTAAAATCTCTCTTGAAGGCTAAGGAAATTAAAACCCTAGCTTGTTCTCTCTTCTTTCTCTCTCTCATTCTTTTTCATGTTTCTCTCGAATCTTCTCATTCCCGTAGTTCTTCTCCATTTATAAGCAGGACAACACTTCTTTTTCCAATTATGCCATTAATGAGTGAGAATTGTCCAATTTGCCCTTTTCATTAAACCTTATGTCTTTTGTCTTTAAGTGTCTTGCCCATTGTACCCTTGAACAGTCTAACATAACACTTTCTTCCGAAAGATATCTCCCATTGTCTTGAGTTTCTAAAGCCACCGAAACCATTCAATTTGGTTCAGTGATTCAAAAGATATGCTTCAAACATTTTGGACTGTTTTTGTCCATACAGTATACTATATACAACTTCCATTCAAAACTTGAAAGTCTTACAAACTAAATCACAATTCACTTCCTTCATATACTTTGTAGCTCTATATCTCTAGTTTACCCTGAATAAGAAATAATCTCATTTAGATTTCTACAGATCAAGATATCATCGAAACACTAAAGTATGTTCAGTGGGATAACACCAGTTCATATCATTGAAGAGCATAGTCACTGTATCCGTCTCACTCTTTTCACTAAATATTTCTCCATTAGTTTCATATGACTATGATTCTTTGTGGAGATGTATTTAAAAGTCTTACGAATCCAATGGTTCAAGAATCAAGTCATTTGGAGGTCTAGAGAAGAAGTTATAGCAAAAAGACTCCAACACGTTTCTGCCCTCACCTGAAATGAACATGTCTCAGTACGACTACTATAACTTTTGCTACAGAGGTCCAATTGACTTTATTTTTAGACCATTGGAAAGAGGAATTCTGTATCTAAAACTTTCATGAAGACCTTGAAGGCCAATTCTATCTTCTAACTTCTGTATCGTCTCACTTTTGCATCGTCTCATTTTTTACATCTCATATTCTACGTCTATCTTTTTGCGTCTGTTTTTCTGCGTCTGTCTTTTTGCATCTATTTTTCTGCGTCTATCTTTTTGCGTCTGTTTTTTTGTGTCTGTCTTTTTGCGTCTGTTTTTCTGCGTCTGTCTTTTTACGTCTGTTTTTCTACGTCTGTCTTTTTACGTCTGAAACCTCTCCACTTATAAGATGCATAACTTTTGACTCCAATATCCAAAATTTACAAAATTTATACCATTGGAAAGATAAAAGAAAGATATACAACTTTCCAAAGGAAATTTTGCCAAAATCCATCTTTATCAATCCCAATTTTGCCCCTAAAGTCCAAAGACAAACTTTTCATTCATAAACCAACACTACACCCAATTCTTCACTTTATGACAATATTTGAGACTCTTAGACGCAGAATTGAAATTTGATGTCTTCACACAAAATATAGCTATATATCTATAGTTTAATCCAAATCAAGAATCATCTCGTTTGGATTACTAGGGAAAACGTTGTGGCTAAATGGCTTAAGCATATTCAGTGAATATTTTCCAGATCACTACCAATCTTGTTTCTAAATCTTTCCTTATTACAACTCATACCAAGATCACTCTTTCTACTCCTTCTACTCCTTATTTTCAAAACATTCACATTTAATATCAATTATACCCAGAAGTTGTCAATGAATGCATGTCCACTTTTTATCCGAAACATTACGTATTTATGTGCATATATGCTAACATGATGCATGAGTAAGAAAGATGCATTCCTTAATCTCAATTTCTCTTTGAGCTCACATATACTGAAATTTTGGGTCACAACCCTTAATATGGGGACAGGATGTTACAGTGTTTCCATGAGATTCTATCATGCTAGTTGGAATGAGATTAAATGCATACATGAACTTAAATTAGGCTACTTGAGTAGAGAGTGAACTAAGCAGAGTGATGAAAGTAATTGGCCACATAAGCTTACTTAGAACTTGAAACTTGAACAATGAGGTAATGTATAAAAGCATAATGGATTTTCATTTGAGCCTATGTGAGGAATTGAGCCTTGATGACTCCATTCTATAGTCATTTCATTCCTTTGTTTATGTGATGCTTCCTTAGGTAATTACCTTCAGAACTTGCTTTAAATCGATTTAAATCTACTGGATGAATTCTATATAGAAATGATTAAGGCCTTTTTGCTTTAACCTTTGGCTTAAATGACCTACCCGTTTATTGTCACTTACTAGCCTCATTGAGCCTTTAACGTTTTGTTTCTTGAAATCACCCATTTTTCAAACCCACAAACCGCATTAGCTTACCCAATCATAAGTTAATAGAGTGTTAAGTAATATTTTTTTGTGGAATCACAAGTTAAGAGCACATGGCATATAGTGGTTATTTTCAATTCATTATTTCTTTATTATGAAAAAAAAGGAGAGAAAAAAGAGAAAAGAACAAAATCAAATGAAAAAAAAAGAAAAGAAAAGGGAATAACATGTAGTAGCTTCAATAAGTACAGAGAAGTAGTCTTATCCATTTGCATATCTTAGAAGTTTATCTTTGTCATGCCTTTGTACACTTAGTCGTCTATAAATGCTTGTGATAAACCTCTAAAAATAGTTTAACCTACCTTAACCCTAACCACATTACAACCCAAAACAAAGTCCTTTTGATCTATCCTAACACATAATCACTGTGGAGAAGAATTGGTGTATTAGCTAGCCTATAATAGTGTGGTTTCCTAGAGGAAGTTTGAGTAAAACACTAACCATCAATCACTTGAGAGAAATGAGTGAATCCATAAGGAAGGTCAATTTATACTTATCTTTGAGTGATGGTTTCATAGGTTGAGTTTGCTTATATGCACCAATGAAAATTAGCCATGTTGTTTATAGTAGCTTGACACTTGAGTTGGCCAAAGTTTGAGGGATTGCATGCTTTAATCTTTGCGAAAATGAAGTGATAAAATCTTATTAGATTTATTTGATATTTTCTTGAGGACAAACAAAAGTTTAAGTGTAGGAATGCTAATAGGTGTAGATTGCATTGTGTTTTTTTTGGTAATTTGATATCCGTTTGATGGTTAAGTTGATTGTTTAGTGTGTGTTTAGCTTAAAAATTGTGTTAGTTTATAAAACATTTGTGTTTTAAGTGTTCTTTGGGTTAGAACATATTTTTGAGCTTCAATTTTATTTATATGAGATGTCATGATGAATTTGTTAGTGTTTTAGGGCATTCAGAAGAGTTTCAGAGGAGACCCGAACCGAAACACAAGGCCATGATCATGATAGAAGCAACGTAGGGCCACAATTGTGACAAATATACCACAATTGTGACAAAGTTCAAGCATAAGGCCACGATCATGACAGAGAACAAAAAACTAGGCTATAATAGTGGCCTACGCACAGATAGATGCAGAGTCACTTCCAAATTCGAGTTTTCGAGGGACATTTTAAACCCTAAAAAGACATTAGGTTTACCTTAATTGGTAAAGACTATAAAAGGATTATGATATAACCCTAAAAGGGGAGGTTAGATTCTACCTACATTTCGAAACCCAAAAGAGAGAGAGAAAGAAGAAAGAAAGAAAAGAAGAAGAGGGTTCCGACGTCAAAGCTTCCTGAAATAGGTGATCTCCTAATGTCACTGCTCTCTTGAATCATCCAACCTGAGTTTAATTTCCTCCCCATTTATTTTTTATTCGTTTAAATGTGTAAGATTGAGATGAGTTGCAAGGTTATGGATTTTGAGTTATTAATAATGTTCTAACTTTACCTTTAGGATTTTGCTTATCTTTAATGTTAATCTAGTTGATTTATGTTTACTCACGTTGGGTATTGTGATTGATTGATGTATTTGTATGCTTCGGTAACAAATCAAAAGGATTAACCGGATAACAATGATTAGAATAGAATAACGAGAGTTAAGCGATCTAATTGACCATTTAATCAATCTAGTCGGTAATTTCATAGAGATAGATCTCATGTAAGACCTGATTGTTTATTAGAAAGCTTTAGAACTACTTAAAATTATAGGTACTGTATGAATCGAGAAATTGCAAGTCTATAAATCGATTGGGGTTACAATTTAGGGAATGATTATAACTCGAAAGAGAGTAATCAATTCTATGACCATCTAGAACTGACACCTTATAAACACATAAAAGGCTAGATTATTGTTAATGATAGGTGTAATCCTCTCTCCTATAACTTAATTAATTCTCTCTTCGAATTTCCACTATTGCATTATTCAATTGTTGTTATTTTTTTATTTAGTTTATTTTTTAGATATTATTCAAATTTGAGTCTTAAATAAAGCACAAACTGAATTAAGTGGTGCCTAAGCACAATCTCTGTAGGATGATATCTACTTTTTACTACAAGTAACGACTTGTATACTTGTGATTTTTAACATAAAACAAGTAATTGGTTTTGCAATCAACATGGTCCACTAGCTTGAAGGCTTTGATAGGACATTTGGTTAAGTTTAAAACATGTAATGTGGTTAGCACAAAAAAAGGCAAATAAAGCTCAAGGGGGCTTGTCAAAAGGCAATTCATATAAATAGGTAGGTTATTCGGTTAATGTAGCTTATGAAACAAAGAATGCCTATATCATTTCCATGTCAATGCATGTGATAAAAATGTGGTCTTAAATAGAAAATCAAAGAAAAGTAAGGATGTATATGTTAAGAAGGTCACACATAAATAAAAGACAATGAGACTGATATAGATGTGTCACGCTAATAAGGTTCAAAATCTCACTGGCTTTTGTCTATCACTAGTCACTACTCTTTTAAAGATAATGCATATTAACAAATAACAAGAACGAAAATACATGCTAAAGTTTTCATAGATTCTTCTAATCAATTCACTCTCTAATCATGACTAGTCCTAGAGGAAATATAAAAATAGAAATCGTTGGTTTGTTTGTTTGATTCTATCTCTCTTTGATTGAAAACTTAAAGACAAGTAAGAAACTAACAAACTTAAAATCACATAAGTATATAAGAAATAAATGCAAAAATGTAAAGAAAAGAAATAAACTTCCCTTAGGTTGCCTCCTAAGTAGTTCCTTTGTTTATTGTCACTGGCTCGACTCCTTGTTTTCCTCATCATGTGACAAAATTGTGACCTTTAGGTGTCACATGCATTTCATCCACTTAAGGTTCTTCAAGATAGGGCATCAGTTAATGATCATTCGCATACATTGGCTTCCCTATCTTCAAATTTCCAATCTCTATTGAGTCCATGCACTCTAGAAATATCTTAAATATTTCTTCACCCTTTTCTTTCTTATTTAATTTCTTCAATCAGCTAGATAAAAGTGAAGCTTAATATTAATAATAATAAGGGACTAGCATTTGTCTCTGAGCTAAACGATATTTCATTATCTTCTTCGAGCTCCTCCTCCACTTCTTAGACACAAGCAATTTCCTTAAGTAGTTTTCTAAAGATTCTCAAGCTCCTTTTTACTCTGTAAGGTCTCTGTAGTAATGTCCTTTGGGTACACCTCTTGTTGACATGGTTGCTCCTCTTTGCTTTGTGATGCTAACCACTTAATAGCTTACGCCTGCTGACCCACCTAGCTTACGATGTTATAGAGTCTAGACATTGTATCTTGGTATAATTGCATCATATTTTGCTAAAGTTGCATCATATCCTCCTGGATTGTTGTACACTCTATTGAATACCCTATTGAAGTTGAATATTGTTAGTAGTTATAATATTAAGTAAGTCTTCCAGAGATGTACCTGAATAGTGATAAGAAGCTTCTGGTTTATAAGGAAATTGTTGTGTGTCATGCATATTATCAAGGAAGTAATTCTATTGATTATCTAATCCAAAACTAAAGTTTGTATGATCACTCCAAACATGGTTATAAGATTGGGAATATGAGCTATAGAAAAAAAATCACTTCCATCCATGTAATTTAAATTTTTTTAACACATAAATACTAAACAATATTGAAAAGATTAAGAAAAAATGCAAAACTAATTATAAACCAATAAATACAACACCAATTAAAATCAAAAATAAAAACTAAAATACCACACTCCCCTACAACAACACCAAAATTGGTAGTGCATCATAACATTACACAAAATAACTAGACCTTAAATTATTAATAGTGATGAGTTTTGGTCAATCCCACAAAGAGTATGTGTAAAGCTTTTAAAATGAAAATAATCAGTTTTTAGGTTAGGGGGCTTGTTTGATTTCAAATAAGAAATAAAAACTAAACTAAACTAATGAAAACAAATTAAAGAAAACATTCAAAAATGATGAAAAGTGATGAATGCGTTAAGGACCCGGTCATCAGTTCAATCTAAGCCTACGCACAATTAAACATACTTCTTTGAGTTGTTATTCTCATACCTCTCCTAGCAAATATTAATCGTAGGTTAACAATAAGCTCTATTAATTCCAATTTTCCCTTAGGTTATATTTAATTAAAAATAGCTAGTTAATTAAACCTAACTATCGAATAAACTAAAATAAGCTCTCTAGATTTAATTAGACAGCTGCATTATAAGTTAGGAAAATATATTAATCAAGGAACAACACAAGCTCGAGTCATTTAATTTAGGCTATGTTATCCCTAATGATTAAAAATCATTAGTTGCCATAAATGAATCGAAAACACAATGATTACATTTGTATTTGATTCTAGTGATGGGCTCATATATTAAAACAATCAAATAGAGCATTCAATCATTCTTATAGAACACCCAAACAATAAACATAGGATAGCATAATCAATTACTAAGAGATAAAGAATAACAAACGATGAAAGAATGCTTAATCGGGTTCTTCATGTCGATATTACCTCCGAACTAGCGTTGGGAAGCCTATCCCTCCATGGCCTCCATGGGTCTCCAAAAATGCAAGTTTCTATCTCCACTCTTATTTCCCAAACAATTCATAGCCAATCTCTCCTTTTTTGTCACTTTTATAATAAAAATTAGGTTTTTAAGACAGGTGGCCAAATGCCACTGATGTGCATGGTGTCTTATGGTTGTGCATGGCTTCCTTGAGGGTTCATGACCGTGAGCCTTTGTTACATGGGCGTGAATCGATGAGCCACACATCAATGCATGTTGAATCATGGACGTGAAAATGGTGATCACGCCCATGACAAAATTATCATGGCATCTCACAACCATAACAATTTAATGCATAGCCATGAGCTATCCTTCGTGGCTTAGACTTTTCATTTTTGCAATTTTCTTGTCTTCTCTTAATATAATCCTTCTTCTTCTTTTTCCATGAAGAAAAATGTTTCAAATATTGTGTTTTTTACTCATTTTTAGCTCTTTTCCTTCCTAATTGTACCTAAAATTAAATATGAACTAAAGTGAATGTCTTAAGCATTTCATATCATTAAACACTAAGTGTTATCGAATAAATGCATAACCAATTAAGCACATATCACGTCCATAACTCTGTCACCATTAACTTATGATTAGGCACCTACTTGATAGACCAATACATTTCCCCATAGACTATGGTCGTCCTAATCACTAAACGATATAATTTACCTTTAAGCTTGAGTGGTATGTTGATGTGAGTTTATTTACTTGTTGAGTGTTAATGTTTTTAGTTATGTTTTTGGTACTTTTAGTTCTTGGTTTAGTAGTTTAGTTTAATTTTTAGGAAATTTTGATGTTTTGTTAAGTGTGAAGGAATAAGGGAGCAAGATGATAAAAAGTGGTGAAAAGAAACAAGGAAAAATGTATCTGGTGCGATCATGAGGAAGAATGGTGCGAGCACAACAAAGGTGCAATCGCAAGTTAATAAAATGCAATCACAACATCAATAGGACTTCTGGAGGTAGCTTCGGGTTCAATCTCAAGTCATTAAGGTGCGATCGCACTCAAGAATTTTGACCAGGAGATAGGCGATTAACATACGGGTTCGATCGCAAGTGTCATGGTGTGATTGCAATACGTAACTTCAGAGGAAATTCTGACATTTTCTCACGTATTTAAATGAATTGTGAATGGTTAAAAGAAGTCTTCAATGTGTGAGAACATGAGGGGAGCTTTACAACTCAGTGGAGGTGGACAATCGTAAGAGAACTCATCAAGTAAATAGAAAAGAAGGCCAACATATACAAAGGGGAGAGTTCCAAAAGAAAGAAAAAGGAAGAACAATAAAGAGAAAGTGGGAGCTCTACGTTTTCATTGTTATTTGCTTATTAAGTTTCTTATCATGAGTGTTTTCTAGTTTCTTATTTCAAAGATTGTTTCACCCTTTAAAGGGAATCTTATTTTCTAAACTTCTACTATGTATGGTTTGCTGTTCTTATGAATAGTTTTTAGGTTCTTCTTTAAAACCATACAAATACAACTTACATGCTAAGAGATTAGTGTCTAAGTTCTATTCCTTAAAGGTTATGCAGTTCATCTTATTTTATTTATATCTGAATTGAGAAATTTGCATGCAGATAAAACAGAGTAGGTAATTCAAACTTGAGAGAGAAGAATTGCTTCTTAAGAAACTTGGGGTAGCATATGTTCTTATCACATAAAACTCCCAATGAAATTCTCCATTGAAGCCACCTCGATTTGATATAGTGAACAATGTTTCTGCAAATTCTCCACTACTTTGGATGATAGATCCTAGATACTTATAACACTATTTTGTGGTATAACTGCTAAACCAATCTTTACCTGCATATTGGAAGCCACGCTATTACCCGAAAAGTTATACTCTAAGTAATCAATCTTAGTGTTAGTCAATTCAAAGCCCTTTAACTCTAATATGTCCCTTCAAAGTTCTAGCTTGACATTAACATCGTCTCTTGTCTCATCCTCTCAAACAATGTGATCAGTAAACAATATAAATCAAGGCACATCTCCTCAGATATTCTTAGTGAGCTCATCCATCATTACTACAAACAAAAAAGGGGCTCAATGATGAGCCTTGATGTAACACAATAAATTTTAATTAAAAACAATAACTCTATTTTATCCTAAATAATCTAAAATAACTTTATTTAAGCAATTTTAATAAAAACCTTAATTAACAAAAATTCTTAATTTGATTTTTTTCATTTCATGACCATCTAAACCTTAGTCACATGAGATTCTTTATTTGTTTCCTATATTTCTCATCCATTTTTAAAAATTTATGCTTTCCTATTATTTTTGATGGTGTCTATAACCTTTTCTCCTTAAAATTGTCCCATTCCCTTAGGAAAAATGAGCGATATTATTCTAAAGGGGTTACCTTATTGTTATATCTCATCTTCCTATTCTATTGTTAGTGCCTTTCTTTTGGTTCTTTAAATTTGAACTAGATTGTAATAGACAATGAAACACAAAGAACATCCATAATATTGTATCTCATTTTCCTCAATAAAAACTAGCATAATTATCTCAAGTTTTAATTTCCTATAACCAAGAATTTCATGTAACATTAATTTTAACAAGTCTCATCTCAACTTTACTTATTAAAATTATTAATAAATTTAATTAGTTAAAAAATAATTAATCTTGATTTTTAATTAGTTAAAAACAATTAATCTTGATTCTCAATTTGGTTTTAAAATGATTATTCTTGATTTCTCTTTAGTGTCACCAGTTGACAAGTCAAGCACTTGGACACATAGTCACTACATCACGCTTTATTCCTAGCCACTAGTAATGTTTTTTCAAATCTTGGTACATCTTATTACCCCCAAGATGCATGGTGAACATAGCATTATGGGCTTCATGTAATAACTTCTTCTAATCCTTTGTTGTCGATACATATAGTCTACCTTTGAAGTATAGATTTTTGTCATCTTTCACTATAAAATTAGTCTGTTTCCTTTCTTGTACAGCTTATACAATTTGTTGCAAATTGGCATCATCTTTTTATGCATATGGAGTCGTTGTTTTACTAGCAATCACATGTTTCATAATATCATCTATCTTAAGTCAAGACTCGCTTTTAACTCAACAATCAAAGACTTTTTTTGGTCCAAATCTCCATCTATTATACTATAATGATATAATTGAAATAGACTTCCCACTTAAAGCATCTGCAACTACATTAGCTTTCCCAAGGTGCTAGTTAACTATACAATCATATTCTTTAAACAACTCTAGCCAACACTATTGTCCCAAATTAAGCTCCTTTTGTGTGAGAAGGTACTTGAGACTCTTGTGTTCCGAGTATATCCTACATATTTCCCCCATATAAGTAGTGGGCTAGATTTTTAAACATTGTTACCAATTCTAATTCATACGTATGGTAGTTCTATTCATGTGGCCTTAACTGTCTTGAGGCATAAGCCACCACTTTCCCATCTTGCATTAATACATAACCCAGACCATTCTTAGATGTATCACTATATATGGCATACTCTTTGCCTAGAGTTAGTTGTGTCAACACTAGAGCTTCAGTGAACAACTTCTTTAACTACTCAAAACTAGTTGACATCTATCATTCTATTCAAACTTTGTGCCTTTCTAAAGTAGCTTTGTGATTGGTGAAGCAATTACTGAGAATCCTTTAACAAAGTGTTGATAATAACCAGCTAATCCCAGAATACTTTTCATTTATGTTACATTCTGAGGTAACTTCGAATTGGCAATTGCCTCAATTTTACTAGAATCCACCCTGATACCTTCTAAAGAGATGATATACCTGAGGAAAGAAACTTTTTTTAGCTAAAAATCACATTTTTTCATTTTGGTAAATAACTACTTCTCTCTTAAAGTTTGTAGCACAATTCTCAAATGTTGAGCATGTTCCTCTTCATTCCTCTAATAGACCAATATATCATCTATAAACACCATAAAATTTGGTCTAAGTAGTGTCGAAATACCCTATTCATCAAATCTATAAAAGCATTCGATGCATTAGTTAGCCCGAAAGGCATCACCAAGAACCAATAGTGGCCATATTGGGTCTTGAATACAGTCTTTGGAACATCTACATCTTTTAACCGAAGTTGGCAATATCCTAACTGCAAATCAATCACTATTGCACCTTTCAAATGATTAAAAAAATCTTCTATTATGGGCAATGGATACTTATTCTTTACAGTCACCTTGTTCAAATGTCTATACCCTATACACATTAGATGCCATCCTTTTTCTTGAAAAAAAGGACTAGCACTCCCTATAATGACATACTGAGCTAGATAAAAACCTTGTCCAAATATTCCTGTAACTAAATCTTCAACTCTTTTAACTCTATAAGAGCCATTTTATAAGGTGCCCTTGAAATAGGAGTAGCATTAGATACAATCTCAATACACAATTCCACCCCCCTTGGGTGGCAAACTCGGTAGCTCTTCTACAAACACATCAGGAAACTCATTTACTAATGATTTGTCTTGTAAGTTTGCCTTCTCCCTTTTTAAACCAAGCATTAAAGCCAAATATACCTCACAACCTTTTCTAAAAAATCATCTTGCTTGTATAACTGATATTACATTAGTCAAAGGACTAGAAGGAATACCATACACCATTGTTTCTGAACAGTCAGAATCTTTAAGGACAACTATTTTCAACCCAAAATCAACTATAGCTTGGTGTTTGGACAACCAATCCATGCCTACGATCAAGTCAATTTTATAAAAGGGTAGCTATGTCAAATTAGTAATAAATTGTTTCCCATTTATCATAATATGACAATCTCTATATACCCTATTCACATATATACTATGGCCCGATGGACTAGTCAGATGTATATTATAGGCTAGTTGATCTACTGATAACATTCTATCACACACTCCCCTAGTGTAAATGTATGAATGATAGTGGAATCAAGGTCTATTAATACAAGTGTATCAAGATCAAAGAGCCTTCATAGATCGGCTGGTGCTGCAAGATGAGCAATAGACTCAGGTACTGTGCTCAGAGTGGCCTTAAGATAGCCTGGTCCACTTTTGCCTCTACCTCATCCTCTAGATGCAATGGGTCCATTAGATGCCCTTCTGATCTCTTGAGGTGCTCTACTATGTTCCAAGCCTTGTGGAAAATTAGCCATTAGCCATCAAATGATCAGTACCCAAACATTTAAAACAGGGCCCAGTTAACCACATGCATGTGCCCCGATGTAACACCCCACTCCCACATGTCCCGAACCCGACATCGACAGTGATATCCGAGTTCATGCCCTGAGAGGGTGGTGTGCTACATCACTCATTCAAAACTCAATACCAATACTTTTTTTTACTTTTTTTTAGACATACTCTGACTCTACATATTATGCGGAAAACATTTTACATAAATAATCATCAGCAAGCTCAATGACCACGGGGGCCTTTTTATAAATACAAATTATATCAGTCTGTTGATTTCACAAATTGACCTAATCATTAATACAAAAATTCAGAAAATAAAAATACATTAATGCA
>JANITW010141476.1:0-12383 GCA_027564335.1 Erythroxylum williamsii | reverse complement strand
ACCCATGCAACTTATCTTATGCTAAAACAACTCAAAATGCAACATTAGTTACAAATACCAAAACCAGAAATTTTTCAATACTATTCATCATCTTCAACCTTTGTTTACAACATTTTCTGCACTTTCTCTCTTTCCACTTACCCTATCATCCCTAATGAATACTCTTTTCATTTCTACTTCAAATTACTCTAAAACAACTCAAGATTCAAGATTAATCATAAAACATCAAAAACAAAACTCATATACAACAACACCAGTTTTCTGCTCTCTTTCTCTCTCTCAAATGGGACAACACATATATATATACCTTAATTTCCAAACCCATGCATGCATTTATATATTTACATTGTAAAACAACATTATCAGAACCACTTACTGGATTCAGCTATTCTGTTAGGCATCATTTTCGGAACCCAACCTCGGATCATTAACGTGAACTTAAACATATGGAAATTCCTTAAACGACACCGATTCATCTTCTTGCTCTAATACCATGAATGTTGGATCCCGCTTGAGTCTGGAATCAAACGCTTGCGAAATCATGAAACGTGATCTTCTTCATTTCTCCTTAGAATTTTTTTTCCAATCTTCAAAAACATAAAACATGTACGTCTTACCCTGTAGGGTTAATTCATTTAACCCTTATAAAGCATGAGAGGATTTCTTTATAGATTTACTTCAAAGTAATTTCATTAGCCATCATCGGTTCCTCATCATTCTCATAACATCTCAAGCCAAAAAGGGCGAACTCACACAGTGGAATCATAAGAATCACTATTACCTTCTTCAAAATGGTATGCCCCCACACTAAGTCAAACGTCAACAAAAATATTCGTTTCACTTAATTCCGAACATATTTTGGAACATCTGAAAAATGAATTTCAAAAGGACTTCTTCATAATATTTGTTCCTCTTTTCATTAAGCTTCTAATGACACCAAAAACATTCGATTTGGTTTAGAACTCTAAAAGTTACGGCCTAAAACACTTTCGGACTATTATTAAACCGAGACTAAGCACTATACCTAACTTCACTCCAGAAACTGAAAGTCTTAAGGACCGAATTGAAATTCAATTCCTTCAGATGAATTGTAGCTTCATGTCTCTAGTTTATTTATAAATAAGAACCACTTCATTCGGAGCTCTATATCTCAAGATATCATCAAAATACTGAAGCATATTCAGAAACATATCCAACTCATACTCTTTTAACTGATCCTCTCACTTTGATTCAATCAATATTTTTCAAATTAATATCAAAGCTTACAAACATTTATGGAAAGGTAAAGGAATGTCTCAGAAATCTAACGCTTCAAAAATTAGGTCAATAAGAGGTCAGACGGAAAAGTTATAAGCAAAAGAATAGAAGAAGGTCGGGTCGCCCTCACTACCAGGTCGCCATCACGACCAGATCTTGAGGCAACCATGTCGCCCTCGCGACCAGAGCGAGGGTGCAGCATCACCCCCGCGACGCGTGTGAGGATGTTACGACTTTCTTTTTCTTATTCCCCCCCAACTACCTAACTTCCAAAATTCGTATCTTTTGACCCAGAATTCCAAAATTTGCATATTTGGTATCAATAGAAAGTTAAAAAGAAGCTCTACAACTTTTATGAGGACTTAAAAACCAATTTGGCCTCTAAAGGAGTCAAAATCCAGCTCAAAGTGACTGTCTGAAAAATATCATCCTAAACAGTAACAGAACATCTAAAAATTATAACTCTCAATTCCAATGTCTAAAAATTTCATACTTTATATCAATGGAAAGATAAAAAGACAACATACAACGTTCATGACATCTTAAGAGCAATTTCCACCTCTATGAAGGTCAAAATTTCAATCAAAGTGACTGCCCCTAAAAATTCATCCTAAACAACATAAAGACTTCAATCGATCATAACTTCTAGCCCTAATATCGAAAAATGTCATACTTTATAGCGTTAGAAAGCTATACATATAAGCTACAACTTTTATTAAGACCACTTTGGCTAATTCTATCTAGATTAATACAGTTTTTCCACTTAATCTTTGCACGCCATTCCTACACCTAGGAAGGCTTGCCAAAGCACAATTCCCTTCATATTCACCCATTACCAAGTACCTTTCGACACTTTTGAACTCCAACTCAACCAATTCATCTCATACACCCTTCAAATCTCCAACATGCTATTCCACAACAAATAACCAATTTCAAACTCAACAATGAAGAACATGCGCATGCACATTCCTCTTTCACAAAAATCATACACAATCTCATACTCAAAGTTCATTCAACTCAAAGGGATTACTTCTTCAATTGTACTTAATTCCAATTTAATCGCATCCTTAATTAATTCATATTACAACTCCACCTCATACATACACAAATTCACATTTCAATTTGGCAATCATCCATATACACACTCATATGACATTTAAATGTTTACAAATTTTAATAGCATTCCAAGCCATATTACATCATCAATCTCAATATACGAAAATACAACAAAAGATACTAAATCCTATAATTCTATATATATGTCTAAAGTCTTGTTTTTACAACAATCCAACTTAACAATACAATATATACATGAACAAAGAATTGCCTTGACTTTCTTTCATCCGATCTCTTTCTCATCACCTGGAGATGGGAATGAGAGGGGGTGAGCTTAACGTTCGTGGGTAACAAGTTTATAACCAAGAAATAAGCAAAAACCATTGAAGTATTTATTGCTATTGTAAAATTCAAATTGAAAACCATGTCACATATTTTCAAACTTCACAACTTATCAAGAAAATTTATAAACATCACAAATCATGACTTCATTGAAACTTGTCACACATCATGAACACATAACACATCAGAATGGTTTGGGTTGGTCCAAAAACAGAACGTACTACACATTTTTGCATAGCGGTCTTGTGTAGCCGTGAATTTAGAGGAGTCCTTGAGGGAGCTCTATGCCACTAGCGGGCAGGCGAGAGAAACGTTTTTGACAAGTACACTTAACATACTTAAGGGACCTAACCAAGCCCACATAATATGCAATTCACAACTTGGGAACAGATTGCCCAATGTCACATTTCAAAAACTTGTTTGTCATGCACGTGATACATTTCATAAGCTTTCCCATCAACATTTCACAATTTATCACCCAAAATTTCATACCAATCGTATAATCATTTGTCAAATCATCCAAAAGCCACAAAATACAATAATTTTGGAACAATTGAAATCATTCCCATATCACTCAAAATTCATTCACAAATTCATATACGAAAACTTACGGCACATTTTCAAACTATTTTAAAGAACAATAAATATACCTTTTTTTTCGAAAACCCCTTTCATGTAGCGATTTCTCAATCAATCAAAGAAATAAATGCAATATTTGATGAAAACAAATTGAAAATCATTTTACTCTCTTGATTCAAAGAAAACAATTATGGCTCATTACTTAAATTATAAACATGAAATTCACTTTAATTCCTTGCTTATTCTTGTTCAAAAAGCCTCTACTCTTGCTCCTTTTGCCTCTCTTAAACTCCTTCATCAATGGCAAAAATCCCTAATCAATAAGCATCCGAATTGAACAACTCATAAGATATAATCGCCAAAATTGGTCTTAGAAAACTTAAACCCATACCATTCTTAAGCTATATACACCAAAACCCTTTCAAAAATCCAATAAATCAAAAATGCTCTTACCTTGATCCTTCACCAAATAAGGAGTTTCTGGGCTCTAAAGGAAGCTCTCATCCTCCTCTTTCTTTTTTCTTCTTGAATCAACTTTGAAATCCATCTTGGAAACCAAGAAAAATCAAAACCTAGTGTTTTCTTCTTTCTTCTTTCTCTCCTTCCTCCACCGAAACTCTCTCCTCTCTTCTTTCTTTTCCTTGTTCTTTCTTTCTTATTTTCGTGCTTGCTTCTTCCTTAAGAAGCAAGACTATCTTGTAATTACAAAAATGCCATTAATGAATGAGCAAAGATCTCTTTGCCCCTCCTTCAAAGCCTTATAACTTAAAAGCTTAGGTGGCTTGCCAATTTTACCCCTCATGCAATTCTTGCAACCTTAATTCAATTTAATCCATGTCATATGGTCTTGCTCAAATTTACATGCTAATTAATTCCACTAAAAAATAACATAAATAATCTATCAATGCCTCAAAATTCATTTAAGTCATACTTAACTCCTTCCAAAAATCAAAACCTTATTCTAATCACGCAATTGAAGAAATTTGGTAACACTTCCTTTTGGAAAAATTCTCCTCATTGTCTCAATTTTTCAATGACATTAAAGTCGTTCAATTTGGTTCCATAGTCTAAAATTTATACACCAACCATTTTCGGACTGTTCATATCTGAAACAATATTCTGTGCTCAACTTCCATCCAAATATTGACATTCTTAGAGACCGAACCAAAGCTCAATTTCATCAGACAATTTGTAGCCTTACCTCTCTAGTTTAAACCAAATAAAAAACATCTCATTTGGATAACTAGAGCAAAAGTTATGGCCAAAACATTGAAGCATACTCATTGAACATATACATTTTCCAACTTTTAACTTCCAACACATCATATATCCCCCATCTTGTACCTAAACCCTTTTTGCCATTTTATTTAAAATTCAAGAATTTTCCTTTTCTCTAAACATGAATAATCGCTAATAATCTCTCATTTAATAGAAAGGTTCGGGGTCCAACAATATCAAAATGTGAGAAACAATCATTCTATTAGTTCCTCCAATCAGTCAAATTTCTTGATGGGTATGCGTTAAATATAGGTCGTTATGTGAATGTTAAAGAGGGAAAAGTGTCAGGCTTAAAAAGTTATGATTATCATGTACTTTTGCAACGACTACTTCTTGTTGGAATACGTGGGTGTTTGTCAATGGATGTGTCCATTACTTTGGGTCAATTGGTAGATTTTTTAAGCAATTATTTTGCAAGACACATAAAGTTGAAGATTTTGATAAAATGGAAAAGGACATAGCATTGATTCTATGTAAACTTGAACTATTATTCCCCCATCATTTTTTGTTGTTATGATTCATTTGGCAATTTACTTATCATATGAAGCAAAACTTTGTGGACCAGTTCAATTTCGATGGATGTTTCCTATTGAAAGGTAATTCATATTAAATTCCACAAGTTTTTTCTATGTTATTTGTTTGTAACAATTCCTAAGTTTATAATTGTTTTTGTTCAGGTTTTTATGCTCGCTTAAGCATTATGTATATAATAGAGCTCGACCAAAGGGGTTTATTATAGAGGCTTATATAACAAATGAATGCTTGACTTTTTGTTCAATGTACTTAACTGATATGGAGACAAGATTTAATAGACCAGAATGTAACTTTGATTTTCATGACAACGGTGGATCGTCTATTTTCTCCCAAAAAGTTAGGCCACTTGGTGTTGTAAATATATACAGTTCACTAAAGACGAATTCGAAACCGTTTATTGGTATATTTTGAACAATTGCGAGAAAGTCGATACATACATGGAGTACATATGTTCCTTTTCATTCAAGAAATCATATTACAATTTTCTTCATTCACTCTGAGATCTTACTGTCGTTGTCTTTTTTAAATAAAGAGCACAAAGACACAATTCGTAGCAAAGGGATTATTAATGTTGAAGAAAGACATAGGCAGAAGTTTGTTTCATAGTTTAGAAATCGATTAAGTTTCATAACGATTACATATTATGAAAATATGAGAATATGTTTGATCCTCATATTTATTTTCAATTTGTCATACAAATGATACAGTTACATAACCACAACGTGCAAGAAATGATAAAAACATTATATAATTTGGCATGTGAACCTCATATTTGTTGGAAGAAATACACTGGTTGCATTGTTAATAGGGTGACATTTTATATTCAAAATTGAGATAGTCGAATTAGAAGTCAAAATAGTGGGGTTATCATTGAAGGATATCATGACAATGAAATCATTGACTTCTATGGTGTCATCTCTGAAATAATAGAGTTGCACGACATCAAGGATAAGAAGGTTGTTCTACTATAAAGAAAATGGTTTGATCTAACTGGCATAAAAGTGAACGAGTATATTACTAGCATAAATATTAGTAACACATGGTATGACAATGATCCTCTTGTCCTTGCAAGTCAAGTCAAACAAGTTTTCTATGTCAACGATATTGTATTGGGTACAAAATGAAAGGTTGTTCAAAAGTTTCAACAAAGGAAGTTTTTTTTTATTTTTTTGAAAGGGATATTGGTCAATTAAATAAGGATGCAGATGAAGTCTATCAAGATATTGGATTGGAATTTAATAATGAAGGCATTCCAGTTGAAGACGCAAATATATCATCATTCCATAAGAGAGATGTCGATCCCAACATAGTTCAACTACATGAAGTCAAAGCCCATCTTAGCTTACAAACAGAAGAAGTGTTAGACCCTGAACTGTTATTGAAAGTTAGAACTATTAAATGAAAATTTGTTGGCGATTAGTTTTGAGTAAAGAACAAATGAATGAAAATTTTTGAATTGGAAATGATAGATAAGATTAAAGTAGTAAATAAGAAATGTGGATAGATTCATGTTTTGGTTTGGTGTTTTTGATGGATAAGAGATTATGAAATGGGAAGAATTAAGGTGATAGTTAGAAGTAAAATGAAAGCAAAAATGAAGTTGAATATGTGTAGTAAGTTGATGATGAATGAAATATGAATTGCGTATGATGATTGTTAAGTTGAAATGTGAATTAATTAAAGATGAGGTTAAGTTGGTACTAGAAATATGTGAAGAAGTTATTAACTTGAGATGATGATGTATGAATATGAATTGTTATATATATATATAAGTGAGATGTTATGGACAAGAAAGATAGGATTTATGAATGATGAGCTGTAGTTGAATGTGATGAGTCAAATGAGTTGAGATTTGAGAGTTTAATGAAATCAATTTGGTAGTTGAATGGTTAAGAGGTGATATTGCATTAGAGGAAGTGAATATGGGATAGATACATTGATTTGAAAATTTCCCCTTTTTGGAGTAAGATTATCTTTTTAGGGTTTTCATAAAAGTTGTAGGTTTAGAAGTCCTCTTCAAAATGGTCTTTAAATGACCCTAATTTGACGTCCCTAGTAAAAGTTATGCAAATTGCCCCAAAGCAGGTATAATATGTTTAAGGACATAGTCTTTCATAGAGGTAAGAATTTGTATTCGGACTTCAGGAGAAAAACTGTATTGATTTAAGTTGAATTAGATAAAGTTATCTTCTGGAAAGCTATAGCTTATCCTTTTATCTTTCCAACAATATAAAATATGAAATTTTTAGATATCGGAGTCAAAAGTTATAATCCTTATGAGCGGAGATGCTCAAGAGTGTATTTTGCTTCATCTTAAGTTGGCCCTGCTTCATCTTAGGTTGACCTTCTATTTTGTCTTAAGTTGACCCTGTTTCATCTTAGGTTGACCTTCTGTTTCATCTTAAGTTGACCCTGCTTCATCTTAGGTTGACATTTTGCTTCGTCTTAAGTTGACCCTGCTTCATCTTAGGTTGACCTTTTGCTTCGTCTTAAGTTGACCCTGCTTCATCTTAGGTTGACCTTCTGCTTCATCTTAAGTTGACTTTGCTTCGTCTTAGGTAGACTGTTTGTATCAGCTTACATTGACCATCTGTTTCTTCTTAGGTTGACCTTTTGCTTCATTTTATGTTGACCAAAACATCTTCTGGTCCAAATTTGACCCTCTAGACATCAAAATTTCTCTTTGAGGTCTCTATGAAATTTGTAGATCTTGAAGTCCTCTTTCAAATCATCTAAAGAACACCTTAATCTGATATCTCTAGGGAAAGTTATGACAATTTTCCTAATTCTTCTTACCCTTTGTATAGTTTCATCTGACCCCTATCTCCTAGTCTACTTTTGATCTTGCAGATAATAGAATCTTCGAAGTCTTCATAAAAGTTTTAGATCTTGAATTCCTCTTTCAAACCATCTAAAGAACACCTTAATCTGAGTTCTCTAGGGAAAGTTATGACAATTTTATCTGGATTCATCTGATCCTATCGTTTGATCTCATTTTTGACCCTGTAGATTACAGAATTGGACTTCAAGGTCTTCATAAAATTTTCAGATCGTGAAATTATTGTTCAAACCATCTAAAGAACACTTTAATCCGATATCTTTAAGGAAAGTTATGACAATTTTCCCAATTTGTCTTACCCTTTGTCTGGTTTCATCTGACCCTATTGTCTGGTCCACTTTTGTCCTAGTAGATGTTAGAATATATCTTCAAATTCTTCATGAAGGTTGTAGATCTTAAAGTCTTCTTTCGAACCTTCTAAGAATGACCTTGATCCGATATCTGTAGAGCAAGTTATGCCTATTGTACCAAGATAAGTTCAATATGATTGAGGACAAAACCTGGTTTGGTTCTTCCGGCCATAACTTCATCATCTAACCTTCAAACCAAGTGATTCTTGGACCAATAAATTTCGAACACAATTATTTATACCTCCCCATGAAAGTTATGGATTTTTTTGTTGATTTAAAAAGGATTGAGTGAATCAAAGTAAGGGTATCGATTGGAATAATATAAATTGGATATTTTACTAAACATACTTCAGTATTTTGATGATATCTTCATCTGTAGAGCTTCGAATGAGATGATTCTTGTTTCAAAACAACTAGATACATGGAGCTACAAATTTTTGAAGGAATTGAAATCTAATCCAGTCTCTATGACTTTCCATTTCTAGGCAGAATTTAAGTATAGGGTACTATTTCAATATAAGAACAATATGAAAGTGTTTGGGGCAATACTTTCAGATTTTTGAACCAAATTGAATGATTTTGGTGTCATTAAAAACTTAAGACAATGGGGAACATTTTTTTAGAAGAAAGTGTTATATCAAAATGTTCAAGGGTACTTTTGGTAAGACACTTAAGCATAAAAGACATAAGGCATAAGTGGAAGGGCAAATTGAACAATTCTCAATCATTAAGGGCATAATTGGAAGAAGAAGTATTGTCCTGCATTTTAAGAAGAGAGAAGAATGACAATTGAAAAAAAAGAGATTGTCATGAAGAAGAGAGAGAAATACAAGGAGAAGGAGAGGAGCGAAAGAAGAGAAAACAAGCGAGGGTTTAATTTTTCTTAGTCCTCAAGAGAGATTTTGGAGCTGTTCAATAAAGGAAAAAGGTAGAGGAAGAGAAGAGATTCCCTTTGAGCTAAAGATCTCATCATTTGGTGAAGAATCAAGGTAAGATCATTTTGGATCTTTTGGATTTTTGGAAGGATTTTATTTCATGGAGTTTAGAAAATGCTTGGGTTTAAGCATTTTAGAATCAATTTTAGTGATTTTGCATTGTGGGAATTTCTATTGGATTCCTATTGAATGAGACTTGATTTGTTTTAGGGAACCAAGAGAATCCTGCTTAAGATCAAGGGGAAAGATAACCTTGACTTGGATTTTTGCAAGCAAATTAGGTGGGTAATGTATTTATAGTTTTGTGTGATTAAGCAAATTCTTGCCTATATGTGTGTATCTCTTGAATGCATAAATTTTTAATTGATGTTGTGGGAATTTGATAATACATGATGATTTTGATTATGTCATACCATGAAAAAGGTTATAATATTTTGTATAAACAAAAAAAAGAAAAAGCTTGAAAGTATGAACATTTGATAAAATGATTTTGAGCATGATTATGTGCTTTTGTTTGGGTGAAAGAGGAACCCGTTTTGTTAGTCACATTCACGTTGACCCACAGCCTTCTCTTGGCTGCCCGCTTGAGGCCACGAAATCTTGAGAAATCGAATTTGTTTTGTTCACCGTGTAAACTTCGATTTCTTCATTTTATTCCATAGAACTCTCGAGTCATTTGTTTGTGCATTGCATCTTTGACTTGTCAAGAATGGTAATTGAGTGTTATGTGTTGTGAGTTTTGAGCTAAATTTGATGAATGTTTAAATTGCTAGATATACATGTACATATGCTTGACTTTGATCAATTGCCAATGGCTATAAATATGTTAACCACTAAGTTGTATAGCTCACCCTATTACCTTCCACTCCGCAGGTGAAGAAAAAGCAAAACATCATTGATCCTTGCAAAGTTGGGCAAACACCAAAAATAAAGACTTTTCTAATTAAGTTAGTTCAGAAATTTTTGGTATTTAGAATCATATTAAACATAAGCATTCAATTGTATCATGTGTATTTTGTATTTTGTATTAAGCCAACAATGTGGCATTTGGAATGTAAATAAAGTTTTTCAAACTCTTTTACTTTGGAAATAAAATGGTTGAGTTGAAGTAATAAGCTTGTTTGATGTTTAACTGTTGTGGGCAGGCCACCCTTATAGAATGACGAAGTTGGACCCCGATTTTTTAGGAAAATTTAGAAATATTAAGTGAAATTAAATGAGTGGTTTTATATATGTATCGTGAAATAGATGCATTTATGTTTTCAGGAAATTCATGAGAAAAGAATGATTGGGTTTTGATAATTTTGATTATTGTGGAGATTTGTATAGTTTATGAAAGTTCAAGTAGATGAGCTGATTGAAATGAAGTTGAAAAGCATGATTTAAATAAAAAAGGCGTGAAAATATGAAAAATTGTAAAAATTTTACTTCTTGACCATAGAGAGTTGGCTTTTTGATGTAGGTACAACTTGAGAAAATGATCTTTAGGAAATTTGTAGCTTCTGTTGAGAGCTTTCTGTCGCTATAAAGTTTGCAATTTTTTGATATCGGGAGTGAAAGTTATTATCAGTCAAAGTTAAGGTTATTTTACTTTGACTTTGAGAATGTTTGTAAATGTAAGATTTTGTATGCTGTGCTTTGAGGCAAATCGCCGAACAGATGTAGTCTGAATTGAGTGAAGTGGTCTTCATGAAAATTATAGAAGATTTTTCAATCTTGACAATGATGTATAATATGCAATTAGTGGTTGTGAGAATTGAAAGTTTTAAAATTTGAAAGTTTAGGTGTGTTATAAGTTGACTTATGTTATAGCTGAAGCTTTGACTGAAAAATTGACCTAGTTAGAGGTTGCATTAGCCTTTAAGTTCTTCATGAAAGTTGAAGATTTTGATTTGATCTTTATTTTGATATAAAGTGTAGAATTATTGGATCATGGAATAAGAAGTTATGATTTTTGCAAGTTTCTGTTATTATTTTAGCATGATTATTAGTGGATAGAAGCTTTCACTAGAAAATTATAAATTGATTTTTTTGTCCTTCATAAAAGTTGTAGGTTTCTTTCTGATCTTTACATTGATATGAAATACAACATGTTTAGACTTTGGAGTTGAAAGATAAAAATTTTCAAAGTTGAGTTATTGTTTAGAGATTTATTATTTGGGCAGAATCTTTGATTAAAAATTTGATCATTTTAGAGATGGAATTGATTATGGAGTTCTACATGAAAGTTGTAGAGCTTCCTTTAAGCTTTCCATAGAGATCAAGTTTGTTAAATTTGGAGTTCAGATCAAGAGATATGATTTTTGGAAATATTCAGTTTTATTAAGTGAAAAAAAATGAAAACGACGTATCGCCGTCGCTAGGGCGACGCATTGCCCTCGCGAGCGCGAGCGTTCAACTCGTCGTCGCTAGGGCGACACATCGCCTCACGAGGGCGAGCGAGCCCTCGCCCTACATGCGCGCGCGCCTGTTCCGCAACAACGTCGTTTTCTTCTTTCCGCTGCGACGTCGTTTCTTGTTTCGCCTCTTCAGTACGTGCGCATTTCGACTCCGCAGGGTGCCGTTTTGGGACTCCTCCATGCGACGTCGTTTTAATTTCTTTGTTAGCTCCCTCCTTCAATCTAACCTTCGTTCAATCTTTTGCTTATATCTTTTCCGTCCGACATCCGATTGAGTTGATTCTTGAAGCGTTAGATTCCTAAAAAAATTCCCTACATCCTCATAGGAAATTTATAATTTTATGAGATTAAATTAAGGGTGATTAAATTAATCAAAGTGAGTGAACTAATTTTCTGAACATAGTTCAGTATTTTGAGAAATTCGGGATCTATGGTGATCTGATTGAAGTGATTCTTGAGGCAAAATAAAATTAAGACATGGGGCTACAAATCAGTTGAAGAAATGAATGTCAATTTTTCCCCTAAAACCTTCAAATTATGAATGGAAGTTCAGATTAGAGTGCAATTTTTGGATTAGGAACATCTGAGAGTATTTTGAGCATAACTTTTGATCTGGGAATCGAAATGAGGTGATTCTTGTTTTGAATTAAACTAGAGACATAAGGCTACAATTGTTATGAAGACATTGAGTTTCAATTCTGGGATTAAGAATGTGAACTTTTGGACGGAAATAATCGTACATGGAAAATGTGTTAGAATATGGATATACCCGAACTGTTTTGCGCATAACTTTTGGTGTAGTGATCCGAATTGA
>JANITW010141462.1:0-12385 GCA_027564335.1 Erythroxylum williamsii | reverse complement strand
GTTTGACGGAAAGAAAGAATCAAATTTTGGTTGACATGCTTAATGCAATGTTAGTAAATTCGGGTTTGTCAACAAATTTGTGGGGAGAAGCCTTGCTTACGGCTTGTCATTTTCATAATAGAATTCCCACAAAGAAATTTAAAGTTTCTCCATATGAAGTATGGAAGAAAAGAAATCCAAATCTAAGTTATCTTAGAGTTTAGGGATGCCTAGCATATTATAGAGTTCCGGATCCGAAAAGGACTAAATTGGGGCTTAGGGCACTCAAAGGTGTTTTTGTTGGATATGCAAAAAATTCTAAGGCATATAGGATATTAGACCTAGAATCCAATATAATTGTAAAGTCAAGGGATGTTGAGTTTGTTGAAAACAAGTTTCATAATAAGTCAAACTCAAATCAAGACTCTACTAGTGAGCATTTGGTTTAACCACAAGTTAAAAAACATTATAAACCAAGTTCTAGAATTGAACGTGATTCAAGTCCTTCAACCGAAGTTAGAAAGAGTCAACATGCTAGAAAAGAAAGGGAATTACATTTGGATTTTATATCCTCACAATCTATTGTCTTCTTAGTTGAAGGGAATGGGACAATGGTGCTAAATAAGATACCAATTGTTTTACATGTTAAGGATGATCCAAAAACCTATAAGGAAGCAATGCAATCTAGAGATGCATCGTTTAGGAAGGAAGCAATCAATAATGAAATGGACTCTTTGTTATCAAATAATACTTGGTTCATTACTGATTTGCCTCCTAGTTCAAAGGCTATTGGATGTAAGTGGGTGTTTAGAAGGATATAATACGAATGGTTCAATACAAACATTCAAAGCTAGATTGGTTGCCAAAGGTTTTAGGCATAAAAAGGGAATAGATTACTTTTATACTTATGCACCAGTTACAAGGATAACATCCATAAGGGTACTATTAGCTTTATGTTTTATTTATAATTTGTATATACATCAAATGGATTTTACGACTGCATTTTTAAATGGTGACTTGGATGAAGAAGTATAAATGGAGCAACTGGAGGGTTTTGTTCTACCAGGTAATGAAAATAAAGTGTGTAAGTTAATAAGGTCTTTGTATGGGTTAAAACAAGCACCCAAGCAATGGCATGAGAAATTTGATTCCATATCTTAAAAAATGGTTTCAAGCATAATAGTGTTGATAAGTGTATATATTCTAAGTTTACACAAGAATATGGTGTCATCATATATTTATAAACACATGATATGTTGATTATTGGCACTAATATGTTGGGTGTGAATGAAACAAAAAAGTATCTAACCTCACAATTCAAAATGAAAGACTTAAATGAGGTAGATACTATCTTGGGAATTAAGATATCTAAACATAGTGGTGGTTTTGCTCTTTTCCAATCTCATTATATTAACAAATTCAAACACTTGGATATCAAAGAAGCAAATACTCCATATGATGCCTCATGCAAAGTAACCGAAAATACAGGTAGAGCCGTGGCTCAATTGGAATATGCTAGTGCTATTGGTAGTTTAATGTATGCTACACATTGCATTAGACCAGATATTGCCTTCGCGGTTTGTAAATTATCAAGGTACACTAGTAATCCTAGTGTGGAACATTGGAAGGCAATTGGGAGAGTACTTGGGTACTTGAAGAAAACTATAAACTATGGATTGTTTTATAACAAGTTTCCAACAATGTTGGAAGGTTACGGCGATGCTAGTTGGATAACTAGTGTGAGTGATAACAAGTCAACATCAGGTTGGGTGTTCATCCTGGGAGGAGGTGCGGTTTCTTGGGCATCAAAGAAACAAACTTGTACAATGTATTCAACAATGGAATCCGAATTTATAGCACTAGGGGCTACGGGTAAAGAAGCGGTCTGGCTGAGAAATTTATTATTAGATATCAAGTTGTGACCACAACTGATGCTGACCATATCCTTACATTGTGACAGCCAAGCAACTATGTCTAGAGCATATAGTAAAATTTATAATGGAAAATATAGACATATAAGCCTTAGATATGAATATATAAGACAATTGATTTCAGATGGTATTATTGCCATCATATATGACAAGTCATGTAATATCCTGGCAGATCCATTCACAAAGGGTCTCTCGAGAGATTTGATAAAAAGCACATCAATAGGTTTGGGATTGAGACATATGAATTAAATTTGTTTGTAATGGAACCTAACTTTTTCTAGCACATCACTAGTCAAAGGTTCAATGGGTAATAACAAGTTATAAGTAAGGGATTAAGTACTAAGTTTGATCCTAAAAGAGTCAAACGATTAGTACTAGAGGAGGGTGACTGTTAAGTGCTCTTCATGAAGAGTTAAGAGGGAATAAATTCTTAATGGTCTTGACCTATATGAATATGGAAGTGGTGCCGCTTCAATAAGGAATAGACCTTGTAAATGCTCATGAATTCTAGGAGGTAGCACAAGGCCATAAAGTGCGGTTATTAAATGAACTTCTAAGAAGAATGAAGGTTTCATATGTATAGCATTTCTGGTTCTAACATATAGAAATCTAGGTTCAAAGCTTCCATACCACCTAAATTTCATTAGAACTTTGAAGTGCTTGTATTAATAAGAGGTTCAAATCGAAAGATACCTCTTAAATGCATGAAATGTCTTTAATCTTGCATTACAAACTAAGTGGGGGATTGTTGGAAAATAGTTTGAAATGCAAGGAATTGAATGAAGAAATGTAAATGAAAAGACATGTTTTTTCAATTCAAATGCCATGAATGGTCACATGTTTTCCCAAGAGGTGCCATGAACAATCATGTACATTATGAATGGGTGTCTTTAAGTCTATATAAGGTTGGTTTAACATCCAATTCATGGACAATACACAATCAAATTTCTTCTTCATCTTTATCATATTCAATCTTAATTAAAATTCATCTTTAGTTCTTTATTGATTTTGTTGTCTTAAAGAACATTAGGCTTATTGTATCCTAGAAGGAAATTTGTCAAAACCCTGCAGTAACTAGTGGGAGCAAATATTTCCTTAAAGATAGTGATTTTTCATGCCTTAAGCCATCCAACTTGAACCTACTTTTCTAATAGAGAATGTCTTGTTGACATATTTAGACCTGTCCCTTAATCATTTTTTAACTATACGAGAAGTATATATCTCATTAGCCTACTGAAACCATCATTTACAAACCTTGAGACCTGCATTTTGAAGTTTCCAATCATCTTAAACACATGCTCTCGAAAATACTTGTTCACCGTCATATTGTTCCCTGTATAAAATTTCTAGGAGAGAATAAGAGGGAATGTGTTAGTCCTTTAATATTTGCATGATCGTTTTGCTAGCCATTGATGAGTCTTGACCAACATTTAATAAGGGTTAGGCAATAGGAAGGCATGTCAAAGAAACCGATATGAATTAACTAAGTGAGATCATGCATGGTTCTAGCTTCGGCTAGCTTTGATATAGTATGGGGCATTAATCGATTTGGCTTGAGTGAGTTGGACTTGACTTGGACGTTCTTGGTTGGACTAAAGACAAATTTGTGCTAAAATGACAGATCATGGACGAACGAACTAGACTATAGGTGTGTATCGGTTGGACCATATGTGGATTGGTTTGAAACTTAGCTAACTTTTACTTTTGGATGAAAACTAATAGTGATGTGACAAAGTGAGATGAATAATAAAAAAGTGGGAGCACATGGCAAAGAAAATGGGTGATATGACTTATCTTCATTTATTTCATGTATTTTTATTTAGAACTAGATTAGTGATATGTTATGTAAATATACCCGCTAAAGTTGTGCCTAAAGTGATTATAGATGTCAACTACCAATTGAATTAGTCGTTCATTGGTTTTATGTCCTCATTCTTTTATGCTTGCCTAGCAAGTTTTCAAATGTTTATAAATAGTTCATTTGAGGAATCACTTATTTTATTAAGAGACTTAAAGCTTTTATACTCTTTTTATCTATTGTGAGAAATATAAACGTTGACAATTTTATTGTAAAGTTTTGTTCATCTTTCTCTTCCTATTTTTTATCTAATTTCTTCAATTGACTTAGTGAATCATGATTGTTTGCTTTTCCTTTTGTGAAAACACATTAACATAAGAGAATCATTAAGGATGGGTTGAATTGAGGAAGTTAAACTACTGTACTATAAAGTTTTTATAACAACTGGTATCAGAGCTAAGTTAGTGATATAATGACAGGTGGTAGTAATCTAAACAAGTGTATTATATGTATCAAAGTGCACATTGGCCCTTTTCCTACAGGTGAGGAGGAATCCTTTCTTATGCATCTCATTTTGAAGTCTCGGAAAGGCATATCCAAGCATTGCAGGATCAAGTTACAAAATTGATAAAGGTAAGAGAGGAAGCCAATTTTTGAGATAACATTCCTCAAGCATGTGGTCATTAATCAGGATTTGGACATGTTTATAGTGTTACAGAAACCTACATTGGTTTCCACATAGGCCTTATTGTGGGGCTTAAGGTGGCTATATGGGTTGTTATATTTGATGGGTCATGCATGGTAGTTTTATGTAGGGTTGGGTTGTTATATTTTATGGGTCTTTATGTGTTTTGCAGTCATAGTATAAAATGTGGGGTAGTAGTGTTAGTGGGTCATTATTTACTTTAAGTATTTATAGGTTGTAAGGAATCTGATTATTGGATTTTTTATAGTAGTCTAAACTTTTCCTATTCTTCTCTCTCCTTACATAACTCAAATTCTTACACATCATTCTTGATATTATAGTCAGGTTTTTCTTGCACCCATCTCTAATTCATAAAGACTTGAGGAAAGACGAATGTGAAATTTCAAAATGAGGTTCACGACATTCTTGGACTGAATGATTAGTGATTTGATGTGGTTGATTCTTGGGTGGATCAAATCCACTCCTCCCTTCAATCTATGATTCAAAAATTTCAAGGTATACGGATGGGAAAGTCCTAGAATGGTAATCCAGATATTAACACATTCGCTACTAGGGAGTCTTCTATCCCTCGCAACAATATAACTCCTACCCATCCTGATTCTCTCCTTTCTTTCACTTCTCCACTTTTTAATGGAAATAAAGGAGAGTAATTTTTTGACTTTAAGAGGATAACCTTGGATCAACGAGTTCAAGTGGCCTTATATCATTTAGACAGTCTCGTCCTCCAATAGCACCAATGGCTAACAAAGTTCTATAGTCCCCTCTTTTAGGGATAATTTTCCAAAGCTCTCTTGTAATGGTTTGGTCCCACTAGTTATGATGATTCAGCCTAATCACTCTCTCAACTCAAGCAAACCTCGAAGGGGGAATCTTATCAAGAAGTCTCGAGTGACCTTCCAATCAAATTAATGGACTACCATAATCCTTTCTCATAGGGAATTTTATTACATGACTAAAGGATGACATTAGATTGGAGGTAAAGATTAAGCAGTTGTGAACTTTGGTAGAGGTTATTGATATGGCTCGACTAATCGAGGAGAAGAACTCACTACAGAAAAAGGTGCAACCATTACGCCCCATAGCTAAATGGTCATTTTCCTCTCTTAGAATTCTGGGATCTTCGCTAAGTACATGACTTCCATAAAATCCAAATACCATAGCCCCACCCACCGTAGTGCGACAATTATTGACGCAGGAAGCTAAGGATCGAAGGGACAAAGGGCTTTATTGTTATTGAGATGAAAAGCTTACTCTCGGCCATCAGTGTGATAGGACACAATTTTCATGAATGAGGATTCTCATACATGGGATGATAGTGACAAGGAAGGGGAATTAGTTGCTCCAACCATTAAGGAGCCACTAACTAAAGTTTTATTCCATACAATCACGGGAACCAATTTTCCATAGACCTTGTTGGTACCTTGTAAACTCCGAGCTGAGGACCTTATGGTTTTTATAGACAGTGGCAGTACTAGAGTTTTGAATACTGTTCTGTACTGATCGGTGCCTGTCGAAAAAGGAGCAGTATCAATATCAATGATATCGATCATTGGTATCAGAGTTTTTGTACCTGCTAGTATTTATACTGGTTGGTACCGTAAGTTTTAGAAATTGTAGAGACTATTTAGCAAAAAAAACTTTTTTACCTACCCCTCCTCGACCCTCATATGTTACCTTTTGAATTTTCGTTTCTTATTTTCTCTCTCTCGCAGATTCACACACTCTCCACCCTCCTCCATTCTCTCTCACTATCTCATACTCTTCATTCTCTCACTCTTTTTCTCCTATCCATCTCCGATGGCTGCTTCTCCCTCTCCGGTGACAACAGAACCACTGCACAACTTTCATCTTCCTCCACGCCATTGCCACACCATTTTTAGCCTCCTCCATGCGAACCACGCTACCACGTGAACCATTTTCAAGATTTATCTCTACTCCATGTGAACCACGCCACCATCGAACCTCCTCCATACCATTGTCCTCTTCTAGGCCACCGACCACTCTCCTCAATGCATTCGTAATCGACAGATCTGGAATAGATCCCGATCTAAACCTAACCAACTCAAAAACCCGAAACAAATACATTGTGAATTTTTTTGGGTGTGTTGCCAATTGTTTTTTTTTTGGCTTAATTGCATTTGCGATTATGAATAGGTTGAAAGTTGGAACTTGGAATTAAATTGTGCATTGAATTTGTGATTTGTATTAGGTTGGATACTGGATTGGAGTTGAATAAAATGATAAATGGTTTTGTTTTATCTAGTTATTGGTTTGGTTTATGTCTGGTTTGGTTTATGTGGGATTTATCTTAAGTTTTTTTAATGAAGTTGGTGCATGAAATGAACGACATGAATGAATTAACAGTTAGAAATTTGAAAGTTTCAACTTAAAACTGAGAATATGACAATGTCACAATATGTCAATGAACTGTTTTATAATTAAAAAATAAATACTATTTTATAAATTTAAAAATTATTAAAAATAGTACCCAATATTAATCGGTACTAAAGTACTGTACTTTAACTCAATCTGATACTAGGACCGGTATGGTATTCACAACTTTGGGCACTACTCATAACTTTGTAGATCAATCCATGGTACGAAAATTTGGTCTTCCAATCAACTGTAATATTGAATTTTATATGATAGTTGCTAACCAAGAACGTATTATACATGTGGGGCAATGCTCAGACCTTACCATTCATATGCAAGAAACCTCAATTACAACTGATTATTATATATTACTTGTAGTAACATGCCCTTTGGTGTTAGGAGTGCAATGGCTGACAACTTTGGGGCCCATACAAATTGAATATCACACTCTCAATATGACTTATTGTGAAGATAGTAAAGTCCACAAGTTGCATAGTTGACAGAGAACTCCACTCTTACATCTACAAAACAAAGAATTAAATTCCCTTTGTGGGATTTGATTTCTCTTCGAAATTGATGCCAACTATCAAGTGAGTTTCCCTCATTAATCACCCTCAGAAATTACTCATTTGTTGACATAATTCTCTAAGCTCTTTCAGTCTCCTTCTACATTGCCTCCTAATTAGATGCATGATCGTACCCTTTAATCAAAATTTGTCCTAGTGAGTCTTCGACCTTGCATATATCCTTACTTTCTAAAATCTGAGATTGAAAGGCTTGTTCAAGAATTGCTTACTTGTGGGCTTGTTTGGCTAAGCCAGACCCTTTCTCCTCACCGATTTTGCAAGTTAAGAAAGTAGTTGAGGACTAGCAGTTCTATGTGGATTGTTGCGCCCTCAACAATATCACCATTAAGGAGAGGTATCTAATTCCTATCATTAACGAATTACTTGACGAACTATATGAAGCTTAATTCTTTTCCAACTTAGATCTTTGAGCAGGTTATCATCAGATTAAAGTTCATAAAGAAGATGTATCAAAGAATACATTCTGCACACATGAGGGACATTACGAGTTTTTAGTAATGCCATTTGGCCTGACTAACACTTTGACTACTTTCCAGAGTTTAATGAATGACATATTCTGGCCTTATCTTTGCAAGTTTGTCCTTTTTTATGACATATTAATTATTTGTTCTATTTGGGTCAGCCATGTACGACATTTACATTTAGTTTTTTCTATTTTGCTATAACTTTAACTCTTTATTAAAAAATCCAAGTATAGATTTGGGATTCAACAGGTGGAGTACCTTGGGCATATCAATACAGGATAAGGAGTGCAGGTAGATCCTAGTAAAATCTAAGCCATTTTGGAATGTCGTAGCCTACAACTTTTCGAGGTATTTATGGATTCCTTGGTTTAGTTGGGTATTATAGAAAATTTATTCACCATTTTAGAGGCATTATGACTCCAGTAACTCAACTTCTTAAAAAAGATAATTTCCATTAGACTGAAGCTACCCAACAATCTTTCCAACAATTGAAACAGGTTCTCTCATCTTCTCCTATGCTCCACTTACCTGACTTTACATAACCATTTAAGATTGAATGTGATGCCAGTGGAGTGGGAATAGGAGCAGTCTTAACACATCAAGCTCATCCTGTTGTTTACTTTAATGAAGCTTTACAACGGAGTGCATTGAACCTTTCCACATATGAAAAGGAAATTCCAGCCTTGGAGAAGTCAATTCGACAACAGAGGCCTTATCTTTTGGCAATCATTTCATCATCTGGAAAGAAGAACAAAGCTTAAAATTCCTCCTGGAGTATTACATTACTACCACAGCTCAGGCACATTGACTACCAAAATTGATTGGTTATGATTATGAGATTCAATATAAAACGGGCATTGACAACCGAGTTGCATATTCTCTCTCTCACATGGTTGAAATCCATCTCCTGGCTATTTCCAATTTAACATCATATTGGTGGACAATATTGCAAGACAAAGTGCGCACCAACTCATTTATACCAAGTTAGCCACCTCTTCATCTTCCACATTAAAAGACTCCTGGCCGCATCAAACAAACATTTCTTTTGTCAATGTGATGTTTTTCAATGACCCAAAGCTTATTGCCAACGACCTACTGGTTTACTTCGATCACTGCAATTGCTGATTCGTTTATAGACCTACATCTCTAGGGATTTCATATATGCTTTGCCCATTTCCCATGGGTACTTGGTTATCATGATCGTCATCGATCGATTATCCAAGTATGCTCACTTCATCGCACTAAAGCATTGTTACACTGCCTTCACTATTGCAAAAGCTTTTGTGGATAATATAGTCAATTTCCATGGGTTTCCCTTTACTATTGTAAGTGATCATGACAAAGTTTTTATTAGCTCATTCTAGTAGCAGTTATTTCAATTGTGAGGAAAAAAGTTGTGCATAAGTTTCACCTATCACCTGCAAATGGACATGCAAATAGAGGTTCTTTGCTAGTTCTTAGCCACGAAATGGTTTGAGTGGCTATCATGGGCTGAATATAGTCATAGGTCATAGCAGTACATTTAACCACCAAACTCACCCCTTTCGAATTCACATACAACATTCTACCATCAGGACCTTTACATATAGTATACAACATTTTGCTATAGGGACCTTTACGTTAAGTTCCTAGAACATCTATGAATCAGGAGGTCGAAAATCATTTGCATTCTCAGGATGCAATTCTAAAGGAGGTTAAAACCAATTTGGTGTTGGTACGTAATCAGATGAAATGCCAAGTAGATCGACACCACCGATAAGTTATCTTTGAAGTAGATGATTATGCCATTTTGAAATTTTATCCATATCGCCAAACTTCTGTGGTTTCTCGCTCTTCTGTCAAGGTGGCTCCAAGATATTTTGGGCTTTATTGCATCCTAGAGTGTGTTAGAGCTATAGGATATTGCTACTTAGGTAGATGCACGATGCTTTTAAGCTTATTCAACCTTCATCCATGAGGATAAGGATATTGCTAAGAGAGGGGAATTATTACAAACACCTGTGTTGGTTTCTATGTAGGCCTTAGCGAGGGGGTTAAGGTGGCTACGTGGGTTGTTATATTTGATGGTCATGCATCTTGGTTTTACATAGGATTGGGTTGTTATATTTTATAGGTTTTTATGTTTTTTGTTTTCATAGTATAAAACATAAGGCGGTAGTGTTAGTGGGTGTTTATTTACTTTAAGTATTTATAGGTTGTAAGGACTATGGACGTGGGGTAGTAGTGTTAGTGGGTGTTTATTTACTTTAAGTATCTATAGGTTGTAAGGGCTATTGTTATTGGAATCTTTACCATAGTCTGAATTTTTCCTGTTCCCAACTTCCAATTCTTCTCTCTCCTTACCCAACTTAAATTCTTACATATCATAAAGCTCTATGCTTAAGGTATATGAGCATAAAGTTTTTAAGGGCATTCGGAATGTTAAGAAATTTAAGAACTTATGAGATATGGAAGTATTCACTATAAGAAAAATTGGTTTTAGAAACCAAAATTACCAGCGAAAATTACTAATAATCTATCAGAAAAAATTTGGAGATAGAAATTACCAACAGAAAGAGTCATAGAAGAATACCAGCGAAAAATACTAATAATCTATCAGAAAAAATTTGGAGATAGAAATTACCAACAGAAAGAGTTATAGAAGAAACGATCGTAGATAAAATTCAATAATAGATATTGTAAATCTGTCGCTAAATTTACCAACATAATTAAAATTTTCATCGCTATAATTTACAGAGGGAATTACAATTTTACTTGCTAAAATTACCTACAGATATTGTAATTTCGTTGTTGCTAAATTTCTTGACGAATTTACAATATTCCGTAGGTAAAGTTAGCAATGGATTCACTAAATCCATAACTAAATTTACTAACGGAAAGATATCTTTTATAGGTAAATTATCGTCGGAATGCTATAGTCCGTGTGTAAAGTACTGACAGAATTGCAATATCCGTGGGTAATTTTAGCAACGGATAAACAATTTTTGTCACCTCGATAATTTACCTACATATTATAGCCTTTTGTCGGTAATTTACTATAGAATATAGCATTTCGTTAGTAATTTACTTACTAAAGATAGCTTTTTATTGGTAAGTTACCTATGGTATTTTCAACTACCGCTTCTCACTTCCCACCTGAATTTTCTGTTGTTAAATTATTGATTTTTTTCTACATTTAATATCTCTAAATAATATAATCTTGATTGATAATATAATGTAAAAATTATGCTGATTGATAATATAATATAAAAATTATAATGTACAACAATAAGTATATTGAAAATAATTGTAAATTAAGCATTCATACAAAAACTTAAGAGTAGCAAGACATCAAATATATTCACTTAAATACCAAAATATTATAAATCTAAGCTATGGAGTTGGTGAAGGTGGATGATTTGACTGTTGAGATGAGGTGCTACCCCTCCCTTTTAACTCTTCCATCTCATAACGAAGCTGAGCTATGTACTCCATTGATTGTTGCAATTGAGTTGTCAGCCTCTCTACTATGTTCTTAGGCTGAATTATTCTCTCAATAGATGTGGATCGCCTATTGGATCTAGTTGTACTGAATGTGGAAGATTGTGCATGCATTTGCAAATGAACATAAGTCGAAAATCCTTCCACAGTAGTCCCTACCATCAATTGCATCAAGATATGTCTGACTCTCATCAACAATTTCAGAGTTTTGAGATTATCATTCAATGTTTTCTTGTATTTGGTCCTATCATTATAATTGTTTATATTAATAAGTTATAATTTTTAAGATTTAACATTAAAGAATAAATTTTACATACATTAAGTTGTCTGCATTAGGTGTTGACGAAGGTAACACCATCATGTTTCTTAGTGTGAATGTGCAAAAAGAGTTGACTTAGTGTAGGCTTCCTACTTATAAACTTTTTCTGCATCATAATAAAGTGTTATAAGTGAACTATAATTTACAAAAATTTTGGCAGAGTTTGCTCAACGACATAGTCATTCATGGCACCAGAAATTTATAACATTATCATTCTCCAAAATGAACATATATATATATATATATATATTTTATAAATTTCATATATCAAATTAAATTGAAATCAAATTTCATACATCAAAGTACAAAAATCAGAATATAAATTTAAAGTTTATATAATTACAAGTTTCTTTACATGCTCTTGGTGGGTTATAGATCCTTCGACGTATATGGGTAGATTCTCTCCCTTCGGTCCTCTATGTCTATTTGCAGAATTACGCTTTGAAATGGAGATTGCCTCCGGTGTTGCCAATACCGCTGTCAACAACTCCATATTTCTTCATATATATAAGAAGGTCGTACATCATTCTTGTGTATCAAAACAAGAAAGTCTGTATAATGTTCACGGGCTCACCTCTCCCATACATTATAAATGACAGCATTAAATTTTGAATCCTATAAAAATTCTTTTTGAAAAGAACATACGATAAGTACTTATAAATAACAATATTTATCTAATTAATGTATAAAATTAGATAAATAAATTTATTTTTTGCACCTGAAACTCTTGATAGTAAAAATCCTTTGT
>JANITW010141427.1:0-12389 GCA_027564335.1 Erythroxylum williamsii | reverse complement strand
TTCTTTTACCTTTCCATAGACACTAAGTTTGTTAAATTTGGAGTTCTGGGTCAAAAGTTATGGAGGTCGCAAGTTCTAGCGCTGTTTAGGGAGAGCTAGTCGATCAGTCTTAGTGTAAATTTTTGTTTCCCTTAGTGGCCGAGCTTGTCTTTGAGTCCTTCTTGAAAAATGTATATTTTTCTTGTAGCTTTCCAACGCTTCTGACTGTGTCTGATTTAGAGCTCGGAGTCAAAAGTTATTGAGATTAGAAGTCAGATAGGTCGGGCGATAGGGTAGGTCGCCTAGGCGCTAGCGGGAGAGCGAGCGCCATGGGCGAGCGCCCAGGGCTGGCCCATGCGGGCGATGGCCCTCGCTCGCCCATATGAGCAAGCACCCAGTGCTCGTCCATGCGGACGAGCGCCACCAAGAGCTCGGCATGCCGAGCTTTTGCGAGCGTTTGGCGTCAGTTTCTGGCCGACTGACCCCTCCTTCTTCTTTTGGCCATAACTTTTTGTGTAGACCTCTGATTGACCCCATTTTTGAAGCGATGGATTTCTAAGAGATTTTTCTATCTTTCCACATTTGATTTATCAGTTTTTATTTTAATTTGAAAAAGGTGGTTTGAAACAAAGTGTGGAGGTCGGCTGATCAAGTCTGAATATACTTTAGTAATTTTGAAATATCTTGAGGTACAGAGCTCCGATCAAAGCGATTCTTGTTTTAAATTAAACTAGAGACATAAACTACAAGTTTTATGAAGGAACTGATCGGCAATTAAGCCTTTAAATTTTCAGATTCTGACCTGAAGCCGGTAGTGCACAATTTTCGCTGTTTTCTTTGAAATAGCATTTTTGCCATAACTTCTTCATTTCAAATCCAAATTGAGCGTTTTCAGTGGAGTTGGAACCGTGAGAATGTAAGGAACATATTTTCTTAAAAAGCCTAGCCAACTTTTCTATTGCAAGTTTCCCCTATTGTGGTGAGTTATGGGTCTTCTATGCTTATGTGTGCTTATGTAGTCCGAATGTTGGGCCTCAGCGACGGGGTCCAACACCGTAGGTTTTGTTGAGTTAGAGAAGTTTTAGAATTTTGGAAGAGTTGGAAGCTTGAGTAGATAAGTAAATTTCTTATATGTTGTTTATTTAGTGGTTAGATGCATTTATGGTTTTAAATGTGAAAGATTGGGGTAGTTTAGGTTGAGTTATGGATGAAATTTGGATGAGAAAATGTGAAAAAATATTGGAGAAGAAGGTCTGGAACTCGTACGCCGCGGAGTGTCTGCGCCACGACGTAGCGAGAATTAATGTTCTCACCGCAGCGTGTGCACGGGTTCTCGTCACGGCGAGCTTGTGAAATTTGCCGCGGCGAGTCCCATTTTTCTGAACTGATATGTTTTAATATTTCGGACATAACGGATGATGTAGACCTCCAAATGAAGTGATTTTTGATTCGTTATAAACTAGAGATAGAGATCTACAATTGATGTGAAGAAAGAAAGTTTGAATTCAGGTGTTTAAGATTTCACATCTTGAATGAAAGTTGGGTATAGATTTCTATTTCAACCCAAGAATAGTTTCATGATATTTGGAGTTTAACTTTGGGGCTTTTGATACAAATTCGATACTGTTGGGGTTATTAGAAACTTAATACAATGGGTGAATTTGATCTAGTTTAAAATGACTTTGGCTTTGAGGTATGTTTTAATATTATGGAATGGTAAATATAGGCAAAATCTTTGAAGGGGTCTTAGACCTTTATGGAATTTATGGAGTCTTCAATGATCCTTCTAATGGTATCAAATTATCACATTTGGACAATTGGGTGAAAAGTTAGGTTTTGTCATAGGGAAAAAGGGTTATTGTAAAATAGTGTCGGGAATATCACGAACATGCATTGTACATCTGTTACTTATGACATGTGCATTATTGAATCCTTCTGATTGTGCATTTGGTAATGTATGATTATTTTGATTGTTATAGAGGCACCATTAGAACGTCATTCTACAGACATTGCTGGGACTTCCAGGCAGTAGCTTGAAAGTTATAGGTGAGTAACCTAGAAGGTTCCTCAATCCTTAATTGTTTAAAGTTCTGTACTTAGAATTTTGTGGAGAATAATGGTGGGCATGTGTGAATTGTTTGTGATTGAAATTCTGGACGTAAGGTTCGAGGGATTGGGAGTTATGACGTAGAAGTGTTATCTGTCTGATAATGTGATGCCTTCGTGCTTTTAATGTGAATAATTGTGACCTACTTGATTGAATGCGATAAATTGGGTTAATTGTTATGTGATATTGCTTAATTGCAACCTATGTATTCCATGCATGAAGTTGTGACCGGAGTAGCCATTCAGAGCTACAAGCTCAACGTATAATGTGCCTGTAATGGGACAGTTCAGAGCTACACACTCAATGTTTAATGTGCTCGGAATGGGACAGTTCAGAGTTACAAGCTCAATGTTTAATATGCCCGAAATGGGACAGTTCAGAGCCTCAAGCTAACCGATTAATGCGCCCATATTAGGACAGTTCAGGCGCTCGGTCACAACACCAAAATAAATGGAAAAAATGTCATTACGCATTTCTTATACATTTGATTAAATGTTTGAATTGGGTGAAAGGCGAAATGCCTTATACTTGTGTGTTAACTGCTTTGTGCTATTTCTGAATATGTTATTGTGTTAAAATCTGTGATCTGCTTGCGTAATGCATGTATTGAGTGAACCATCGATGATGGTTCCTCACTGAGTTTTCAAACTCACCCAAAATTGCAACTTATTTTTCAGGATCGAGTGAGTAGACTCCTAGCTCCAGAGGGACTTTTCCTGCCGTGTAGATCTTGTTGGCAAGAGAAGTCATGGCACACAGGTCGATCAGCTTGGATTTTTTGGGATGACCTAGTTAGGCTCTTGTTTTAGCCTTCTTTTGGAGTGATGTATAGATAGTAGAAAACTGATAGATATGTAAATTTCTGCTTTTGATGAAATGACATGATAAATCATATTGGTTTCAAAGTTTAGTGAACTTATGTTATGGTTTTATACTATGATGCCATGGGAAGTAGTATAGTGACTGGTAGTAGTCCTCCCTTAGTGTAGGATATGTATCGGAATGACCCATGGGCGCTCCGGTGTATACTCTACGGTGAGGGGGCGCTACAATTGGTGGTATCAAAGCATGGTTTGATATCTATTGGGACTAGTAACTATTTAGGCTTAAATTACAGTGAGAAAAGCAGAAATTGATCAGAATCTTTGTTTTGTTATAGGTCATCCGTTCTTGGGGATCAGATTGATCAACCAGCTGACCAAGGATCAGTCGGAGCTAGTAGGGAGTCACCGGTACCTCGTTCTGAGGAGCTGCCTCTTAGGGTTCCCGTGAGACGGGAGAGGCGGTATGACAGACTGCACAGTAGGGGGCTATGGACCTTTATGGCAGCACCGACCCCGCTGAGGCTGAGGGATGGCTGGAGAGGACTGAGAGAGTCTTCGACCAGATGGATTGTAACTCAAATGAGAGATTTGACTATGCAGTAGTTTCTGGAGTTAAGGTAGGGTAGACTGACAGTGGCAGAGTATGAGGTGAGGTTCAATGAGCTCATGGGTTATGCTACTGCTCTGATTTCCACTAAGGCAGATAGGTGCAGGAGGTTCGAGAATGGCCTCAATCTGGAGATTCGCACTAGGTTGGCCCGATCTGATATGGGCACTTTTGTTGAGCTGAGGGCTGCTGCGGTTCGAGTTGAGCAGCTGATGAGACAGAACCAGGCAGAGACTGGTCAGGGGCCCAGGGGTAAGGGATTAAGTGACAGCCAGGGCCATTCTAGCTGAGGCTTTAGCAAGCGCTAGAGCAGGACTATCAGGTCATCGGGAGGAGCTAGACAGTTCGGATATGGGCAGAGAGGAGGGTTTGTTCAGGCTAGCAGTGGCAGTGGCAGTGGTAGAGGTTCAGGGCAGATTCTGCCAGTGTGTGAGCATTGTGATAAGAGACACAGTGGGAAGTGTTAGCGATTGATGGGAGTCTGCCTTAGGTACGGCTCCATGGATCATCAGATCAGAGATTGCTCTGCTACTGTGGGAGCTCAGTCCGCTATCACCGGGAGATCAAGTAGCAACACGACGGTGCAGTAGAGTCAGGGAGGTGGATCTGGATTGAGGGGCTGTGGTAGAGGTCGAGGTAGAGCTGAGGGATCCGTTACAAGGACAGAGGGACTGGGCAGCCGACCGCAGTCCCAGGCTAGATTTTATGCCATGACTCGGCAGGAGGCCCAGGATTCTCCAGACGTAGTAGCTAATATGCTTCTGATTTCTGATATTGAGGCATTTGCATTGTTGGATCCAGGATCCACGCATTCTTTTGTTGCATCGCATTTGGCATGTAGACTGCATGGGGATAGGGAGAGATTACTGTATGGGGTAGAGTTGAGTACACCTCTAGGTAGTACTACTTTATTGGGAGAGGTCTACAAGGGGTCCTCGATCCAGATTGCTCAAGCAGTATTGAGAGCAGACCTGATAGTGTTACCACTGCGAGAGATAGATGTGATTTTGGGGATGGACTAGCTTATTGCACATAGAGCCATCATGGACTGCTACACTAAGGAGGTCATATTAGAGTCTCCTAGTCAGCCTAGAGCAGTGTTCAGAGGAGTTAGTTAGGCAGCGCCAACCCAGATGATTTCTTTTCTTAGTGCCCTGAGGTTGATGCAGGGAGGATGTGGGGCCTATCTGGCCCACGTTATTGATACTAGAGTCGGGTGGAGTCAGCAGGTCATTCCCGTGGTTAGGGAATTTCTGGATGTGTTTCCTAATGAGTTACCGGGCTTACCGCCGGAGCGGGAAATAGAGTTCACGATTGACCTCGTTCCAAGTACTGCTCCTATATCCACACCTCCATATAGGATGGCACCTGTGGAACTGAGGGAGCTGAAGGCTCAGCTGCAGGAGTTACTGGAGAATGGATTTATCAGGCCCAGTGTTTCACCTTGGGGAGCGCAGGTATTGTTTGTGAAGAAGAACGATGGGACTCTAAGATTGCGTATCAATTATAGGCAGCTGAATCGGGTGACAGTGAAGAATAAATATCCACTGCCTAGGATCGATGACTTGTTTGACCAGTTGTAGGGGGCTCAGGTGTTCACTAAGTTGGACTTGAGATCAGGGTATTATCAGCTGAAGATAGCAGAGGCTGATGTGCCTAAGAGTGCCTTCAGGAGCAGGTATGGGCATTTTGAGTTTCTGGTGATGCCGTTTGGGTTGACAAATGCCCCGGCAGCTTTTATGGCCTTGATGAATAAGGTCTTTCAGCCCTACCTGGATCAGTTTATGATTGTGTTTATTGATGATATCTTGGTGTATTCGAGGAGTAGACAGGAGCACGCTGAGCATTTGAGGATTGTTTTACAGGTTAGGAGGGAGAAGCAGCTTTATGCCAAATTCAGTAAATGTGAATTTTGGCTGGATGAGGTCTTATTTCTGGGGCATATAGTGACTGGTAAGGGTATTCAGGTAGATCCTCACAAAATTGAGGCAGTGTTGAAGTGGGAGACTCCTAGGAATGTGTCTAAGATTTGGAGTTTCCTTGGATTGGCCGGTTATTACCGGAGGTTTGTCGAGGGGTTCTCTTTGATCTCAGCCCCTCCGAAAAAGCTTCTGAGGAAGAATGTACCATTCAGATGGATTGTGGAGTGCCGGAGAGCTTTGAGGAGCTGAAACATCGGTTGACCACTGCACCGGTGTTAGGTATTCCATCTAGGACTGGAGGTTATGAGGTGTATAGTGATGCTTCGCATCAGAGATTGGGATGTGTGCTGATGCAGCATGGTAAAGTGATTGCTTATGCCTCGAGACAGTTGAGATCTCATGAGGCAAACTACCCAGTGCATGATTTGGAGTTAGTTGCAGTTGTCTTTGCCCTGAAGATTTGGAGACATTATTTATATGGTTAGACTTTTCAGATTTTTACTGATCATAAGAGTTTGAGGTATCTGTTGAGTTAGAGAGAGTTGAATTTGAGACAGAGGAGATGGATAGAGTTGCTTAAGGACTATGACTGTACAATAGAGTACCATCCAGGAAAGGCCAATGTGGTGGCAGATGCGTTGAGCAAGAAGTCTCATATTAGTGCAGCTCAGATTCAGATTGGGAGATTGCCTAATTTGGTTCAGTTGAGAGCCTTGAATGTGCAGATGGATTTGGATCAAGATGGGGCTTTAGTAGCTACTCTGAGGCTTAGATCGATCTACATGATAGGATCAGGAGAGTTCAGGACAAGGATCCTGCTATGGTGAAATTGATTGATAGAGTGAAGTCTGATTTGATTTCTGATTTTGAGTTGAGAGATGGGACATTATGGATGGGTCAGAGACTCTGTGTTCCTGATGTAGATGATTTGAGGCAGGAGATTCTGGAGGAGACGCATATGGCCGCCTGTGCTATGCATCCTGGTTTCACCAAGATGTATAACACTCTTAAGCCACATTTTTGGTGGCCGGGCATGAAAAAATAGGTGGCAGAGTATGTTTCGAGATGTATGATGTGCCAGCAGGTTAAGGCCGAGCACCAGGCTCTAGTGGGGAAACTGCATTCGTTACCCATTCCGGAGTAGAAATGGGAACGAATTACTATGGATTTTATTATGGGATTGCCTAGGACGTCGAGGCAGCATGATGCTATCTAGGTCATAGTGGACCGGTTAACTAAATCGGCCCATTTCCTGCCAGTGAGGGAGAAAAATACACTTGATCAGTTGGCCCAGAAGTATATGACTGAGATAGTGAGATTGCATGGGGTCCTAGTGTTTATAGTCTCAGACAGGGATCCTAGATTTACTTCAAGGTTCTGGAAGAGTCTGCAGTCTGCTATGGGTATTCGATTGAGTTTCAGCACAGCTTTTCATCCTCAGACAGATGGGCAGAGTGAGAGGACGATTAAGACTACTGAGGATATGCTTCGGGCGTGTGTATTAGAGTTTAGAGGTGCTTGGGACCAGTATTTGACTCTGATTGAGTTCGCTTATAATAACCATTATCATAGTAGCATCGGGATGGCACCATATGAGGCTTTATATGGGAGACAGTGTCGATCGCCTTTATATTAGGATGAAGAGGGTGTGAGGATGATTGAGGGTCCAGAGCTGATTCAGGGCACTGTGGATAAAGTAAAACTGATTCGGAGTCGCATTAAAGCGGTCCAGGATAGATAGAAGAGTTATTTGGATCAGCATCGGAGAGAGATGGAGTACAATGTGGGAGACAAAGTTTTCCTCCAAGTATCACCATGGAGAGGAGTATTGAGATTTGGCAAGAAGGGCAAGTTAAGCCTTAGGTACATTGGTCCGTATGAGATTCTCGAGAGGATAGGACCATTGGCATATAAGTTGGCATTGCCGAGTGAGATGTCTCAGTTACATAATGTGTTTCATGTGAGTATGCTCCGACGGTATCGATCGGATCCGGCACATGTGATTCCGGTTCAGGAGATTGAGGTAGCTAGCAATCTGAGTTATATTGAGGAACCGGTCCAGAATGTGAGATCACGGGTCAAGCAGTTGAGGAACACGGTTATTCCGCTAGTGAAAGTCTTATGGAGAAACCACTCAACTGAGGAAGCAACTTGGAAGACTGAGGAGCATATGAGGAGACGGTATCCTCATCTATTCGACTATTTAGGTATGAATTTTCGAGGATGAAATTTTTATTAGGAGGGGAGAATTGTAACATCCCATCACCGATGAGAAGGGTAAATTGGTAAATTGGGACTGGCTAGGAGTTGATTACATATTTTTTATATGCTCATATATTTGGCCTCTCAATATAGGGAGGAATGATACATTTTGCACATGCACATATATGTACATGCATTCATGAATTTTTTCGGCAATTATGTGTGAATATGATTTGTTTTGTGAATTATGAGAAATTTATGTTTGAAAATCTGAATTGAAAATGTGCTAGGAGTGATTCTCAGTTGTTAGTGACTCTTAGAGAATTTTTCTGGAAATCTTGGGAGAAAAAGTCCAGACCGGAGAATTTTCTAAGTGACGGACTGATTTACCTTATAGTACTGGGATAACTGTCCAATGGCAATGGAAAAATTAGATACTTGATTTAAGGAATAAAAATGTGGAACCATTAGAAATTGGGGACAACTTGAATTAGAAATGATTTTGAAAAGAGAAAAAAATTTAAAAGAATTTGAGGTTAAGACAAATAGCAAGTTCCTAGGTTTGATAAATGTTTTAGCAACCCTAATGCCTAAGGTTTTCGGCATTTCTAAAGAGAAAAGCACTGAAATCACTTTGGCAGTAAACTCTTTTCCTCCACCTAGGGCATGTGTTCTTGCTCCTTTAATTGATGCTAGTTCCTTCCTCCTTACAAAACAAATTGTTGTCCACTGGCTAGCTTCTTCTTCTGCCTTGTGCAAGCCATTCTAAAACCCTTGAGAGATAATGATTTGTGAGAAGAGAAGAGATGGCCGTAGGTTTTTGTGGGTGTGAAGAGTTGGAGAATTTTCGGGAGTTTTTAAGAGTTGGAAGTTTGAGTTGGTAAATAAATTGCTTTTATGTTGTTTAATTAGTGGCTAGATGCATTTAGGGTATTAAATGTGAAAGATTATGGTAGATAAGGTTGAGTTATGGCTGATTTTGGAATAGTAAGTATGAGAAAAATGTCGGAGAAGAAGGCCAGGTCGCGGCGTCTCTGCGCCACGACGTGACGAGGAATTATCTTCTCGCCGCGGCGAGCCTCAAACATGCCACGCCGCGACGAGCTTCCTTCTTACGCCGTGGAGAGCTACTCCATGTTGCCGCGACGAGCGTTCTTTGGCCGCGACGAGACCTGTTTTTTTGAATTGATATGTTTTAGTTTTTGGGTCATAATTGATGGGGTAGACCTCCAAATGAAGTGATTTTTGATTTGTTATAAATTAGAGATAGAGGTCTACAATTGATGTGAAGAAAGAAAGTTTGAATTCAGGTGTTTAAGATTTCAAATTTTGAATGAAAGTAGAGTATAGGTTTCTATCTGGACCTAAGGGTTGTTTCATGATAATTGGAGTATAATTTTGAGGTTTCTGAAATAAATTCAATGCTTTTAGGATTTTAGAAACTTAGTACAATGGGTGAATTTGATCTAGAGAATAGCAACATTGGCTTTGAGGTCTTTCTTGAGAACTTAAGGGTATTGTTTGAATGTTGTAGTGTGTATAGTATGAAAAGTTGGGTTTTAGATAAAAGAAAGTGAATTTTGGGAAGTAGCGCGGGGAATGTCATGAACATGCATTGTACATCTTTTACTTGCGACATGTGCATTATTGGATCTTTCTGATTGTACATTTAGTAATGTGGGATTGTTTTGACTGTTATAGAGGCACAGTTGGAACGTCATTCTAGAGACATTGCTGGGACTTCCAGGCAGTAGCTCGGAAGTTATAGGTGAGTAACCTAGTTGGTTCCTTAATCTTTGATTGTTTAACGTTCTGCACTTAGAATTCTGTGGAGAATAATGGTGGGTATGTGTGAATTGGTATGTGTGAAATCCCAGACTGAAGGTTCGACGGATTGGGAGTTTTGACATTGAAGTGTAAACTGTTTGTGAATGTGAAATTTTCATGTTTCAATGTGATAAGTTGCAAATGTGTGATAATGTGTGAACACGATATGACTGATTTCGATAAATTGGATATGATTGCAATGTGATATTGTAGAATTGTGATAAATGAATTCCATGAATGATCGATTGATAACAGTTGTGACTGGAGCCGCCACCGAGAGCTATATGCTCAATGATTAATGAGCTCGAAAAGGGACAGTTCAGAGTTATATGCTCAATGTTTAATGAGCCTGAAAAGGGACAGTTCAGAGCTATATACTCAACGTTTAATGAGCCCAAAAAGGGACAGTTCAGAGCTATATGCTCAATGATTAATGAGCCCGAAAAGGGACAGTTTAAAGCTACAAGCTCAATGTTAATGCGCCCATTTTAGGACAGTTTAGAGCCTCAGGCTCACTGATTAATGTGCCCAGATTGGGATAGTACAGGCTCTCAGTCACAACAATGAAATAAAATAGAAAAAGGTCATGTATTCGTTAATTATGCATTTGATTGAATTCTGGTTTGGGAAAAAGGCAAAATGCCTTGCAATTATCTGATCTTTCTGAATATGCTATTGTGAAATAATCTGTAGATTGCTATATGATATTCTAAATGTGCTAATGTTATAATCTGTACACTACTTGCGTAATGCATGAGTTGAGTGAACCATCGATGATTTTTTCTCATTGAGTTCGCAAACTCACTCAAAATTGCAAATTATTTTTCAGGATCGAGAGAGTAGGCTCCTAGCTCCAGAGAGACTTTTCCTGCAGTGTTGATCGTGTTGGCGAGAGAAGTCATGGCACACAGGTCGATCAGTTGGGATTTTTTAGGGATGACCTAGTTAGATCCTTGTATCAATTCTCTTTTAGAGTAATGTATATAGACAGTGAAAATCTAATAGGCATGTAAATTTCTGCTTGATAAATGACATGAGAAAGTATTTCGGTTCCAAATTTTAGTGATATTATATTGTGGTTTTTTTTATGCGATGCCATGAGAGTAGTGAAGTGACCGAACGTAGTTCTCCCTTATTGTAGGATATGTATCGGGACGACCTACGGGCATTTCGACGTATACCTTACGGTAAGGAGACGCTACATTTAGTGGTATCAGAGCATAGTTTGGCATCTGTTGGGACTAGTTGCTTATTTAGACTTGAATAACAGTGAGAAAAGTAGAAATTGATCAGAATTCTTGTTTTATTATAGGTCATTCGTTCTTGGTGATCAGATTGATCAACCAGCTGACTAAGGATCAGTCGGAGCTAATAGGGAGTGACCGATACATTGTTCTAAGGGGCTGCCTCCCAGAGTTCCCATGAGACGAGATAGGAGGTATGACAGACTGCGTAAGCAGGGAGCTATGGACTTTTATGGCAGCATAGACCCCGCTGAGGCTGAGGGATAACTGGAGAGGACTGAGAGAGTCTTCGACCAGATAGACTATGACCCGGATGAGCGTTTTGATTATGCAGTCTCTCTTTTGTAGGGCCCAGCTTACCAGTGGTGGAAGACTGTCCCGGGCAGTACCATCAGGCCCTGTTTACTGATATGGGAGGATTTCTTGAGGGTTTTCAGAGACAATTATATGCCCAAGGTTTATTTGGAGATGAAGATGTAGGAGTTTCTAGAGTTGAGGCAGGGTCGGATGACAGTAGTAGAGTATGAGGTGAGGTTCAATGAGCTTATGGGCTATGCTACTGCTTTGATTTCCACTAAGGCGGATAAGTGCAGGAGGTTCGAGAGTGGCCTCAATTTGGAGATTCGCACTAGATTGGGCCGATCTGATATGGGCACATTTATCGAACTGAGGGCTGCTGCAGTTCAGGTTGAGCAGCTGATGAGATAGAATCAGGCTGAGTCTGGTCAGGGGCCCAGGGGTAAGAGGTTGAGTGACAGTCAGGGCAGTTCTAGCTGAGGCTTTAGTAAGCGTTAGAGTAGAACTGTCAGGCCATCAGGAGGAGCTAGATCGTTTAGATATGGGCAGAGAGGGTGATTTGTTCAGACTGGCAGTGTTAGTGGCAGTGGTCGAGGTTCAGGGCAGATTCCTCCGGTGTGTGAGCATTGTGATAGGAGACACAGTGGGGAGTGCTAGAGATTGATTGGGGCCTACCTCAGGTGCGGCTCCATGGAGCATCAGATTAGGGATTGCATTGCTACAGTGGGAGCTCCGTCTACTATTACGGGGAGATCAGGCAGCAACACTACGGTGCAACAGAGTCGGGGAGGTGGACTTGGACTGAGGGGCCAAGGCAGAGGCCGAGGCAGAGCTGAGGAATCCGTGGTGAGGATAGAGGGATTGGGCAGCCGACCGCAGTCCTGGGCTAGAGTCTATGCCATGACTCTGCAGGAGGCTCAGGATTCCCCAGATGTGGTAGTTGGTACGCTTCTGATTTCTGATGTTGAGGTTTGTGCATTGTTGGATCCTAGATCCACGCATTCTTTTGTTTCACCACATTTGGCATATAGATTGCATGGCGATAGAGAGAGATTACGGTATGGGCTAGAGGTGAGTACACCTCTAGGTAGTATTACTGCTTTGGGAGAGGTCTGCAAAGGGTGCTTGATCCAAATTGATCAAGCAGTATTGTATGCAGATCTTATAGTATTGCCATTAAGAGAGATAGATGTGATTTTGGAGATGGACTGGCTTAATGCACATAGGACCATCATGGAATGCTATATAGTCTCCTGGTCAGCCTAGAGAAGTGTTCCGAGGAGTTAGTCAGGCAGTGCCAGCTCGGATGATTTCTTTTCTTAGTGCCCTGAGGTTGATGCAGGGAGGATGTGAGGCCTATCTGGCCCATGTTATTGACAC
>JANITW010141418.1:0-12390 GCA_027564335.1 Erythroxylum williamsii | reverse complement strand
ATTCATGAAAAAGAAGCACTAGCCTGTCTCAAGACATTGAGAAAATGGCGCATTGATTTATTACCAGTGAAATTCACTATTAATACTGATTCTCAGTATTTATGTGGATTCACTAAGTACCAAATTACTACAAGCACTAATTATAATTAGGGACGACTCATCAGATGGCAATTGGAGCTAGGTCAGTATCAATTTGATATTCATTACATTAAATCAGCTAACAATTTTCTTGCAGATATATTAGCAAGAGAATGGAAGGAATAATAGCACAATTGGAATCAACCATAGCAGTAAAAGAAGCTGAATTGACAGAATTACATCTTCAAAGTATGAACCTTCAAGTTCAAAAAGATACCATTACCAAAGATCTAGATCAACTCAAGCAAACACTCCTTATGATAAAACCAAAAGAACCAACTACTACCTCAGCATTACCTCTTACACCAGTACTAGAATCTTCTCCCAAACAACCCATAGAATTACTCCCCAGAGCACAGAATAAAACCAATCAAATATCAAGCAGTAATGCTTCCTCTTCTTCAAGTATCCCTAAAGCATCAGTTTCCCTTCCGATGAAACCATTAAATTCAATACCACAAAAACAAGCTGATCATCAAGAATCAAAGCACTATGTTATTTATAACGGCCCTTTTGCTGGCATTTATGATCAATGGCATAAGGCAGCTGTTCATATAACAGGAAAAAGCAGTATCATTCACAAGAGTTTTGCAACTCGCGCAGAAGCAGAAAAATCCTATCAGGAGTTTCAGCATCCAGCACTCCGTCCTCAATATAAAGCCATATTACAAGCACCAGCACCACCAGCATCCAACATGATGACATTAGGAAAATCCATTGATATGGAAAGAATTCATTCAGTTCCTGTCAAAGCACTTCATGAAGAAGCAAAGGTATTAACCTCTGAAATGTTCATTGATTGTTTTCAAGCACTAAATCACTGGACAGATGAAATGAAGCAGTTCCAATACTATCCACAAAATAGAGGACGATATGGACCAAAAGCAGTCATCTTCCCCGGAGCTGACCCTTTAACAACTTATCTACTCTTTCAGAGTGGATTAGCAGACACCATATATTTGACTGATATGAAATTATTAGCAGACTTCCCATACGGATTAGTCAATGCCATAAAGCAATATAAGGATCGTGAATTATATATCAAAGTATACAGCAGTTATCCAATTTTCGAAGCATCAGAAGCAGAGCAAGCTGTACAAGCAGCTATCAAAGCACCAAGAATTGCTTTTCTCCAGCTTGGAATTAGCAATCTACAATATCCACCAATCGATGAAGCACCAAAGTACGAGCTCAATTGGGATTTAATTAATAAGTTCAACCTGAACTGCCTTGAAGGTATTTATACTCAATGCATCAAGATCCATCCTGAATCTACCATCAAGATAAATTATCGAGGCAATTACATTTTATTGACCTCCACTTACAAGCAGTCAATTTTGACAAATGAATTACAAGTTCTACAACGCTTTCAAGCACCATTCAACGATCTATCAGATTGTTTTCAAGCACTCAGCCCGTCATGGAAGGAAGCAATATGCAAACAAATACGAGAGTATTCTACTCATCAGTGTAGATACTGTCCAAATTCATCAAAAGTACCAGAAACAAGCAGCATCAATGACGATGATCTAGTCATCATTGAAGAATAGTCCGACCCGTGACTTCGGACTAAGCACCAAAAGCATTCAAATAATGTAGGTCTTTACAGACCATCCACCTGTAAATAGCTTGTCTTTTCAATTTTCGAATCTTTCTTTATGTCCTGTAAGTTGTCAATTTTGGCATCTTACTTTTCTCTTTTCCTTTTTCTTTATGTTTTGTCATTCTTTTCTTTTCTTTATGTTGTATCATGTATGTACGTTCTTTTCTTTTTCATTCTATAAATAGAACGCTTGCGTGTCTCAGTTAGACACACTAAGCAATTATCAAACTTCTCTTCTCTAAATTCTCTCTTCGCATCTCAGTCTGGGTTGACGTTCAAGCGAGTTTTGAGAAATAACAGGTTAGAGTTGTTTCATAATTACTTTTTGTCACACATTATTACTACATCATTATGATTCTATTTTATCAACTTATTGTTCTTTTCTTCTTAAGTATTATTGATATCATTCATGCTATCATTTGTCATATTATCATTATCATCTTAAAAATTGTTCAAGTTATTATTATTATCTACCGCATATTTTCTCGACTTACCAAAGTTTAATTTCAGTATGTCATATTTTCATATCATGCGAGCACTCAAGCAACGTATCCGAGCATTAGAAGTTCAGAAAGAACAATATGAAGAACTGAAAATCAAAACTATTGCAAGAAATAAGAAAGCTCATGATTTTATTCAAGATCCACAATTTCAAAAACCCAAAGACCATCCACTTTATGCAGAAGCACAAGAAATTATCCAAACTACCACTATTATGATGAACGAATCTGCTGAACTCATTCAGTTCTTAGAATATTCCATTAATGAATGCACAATAGCACGCAACTATTTTGTATCCAAACTTTCTCTCCTTATTATTTAAATAAATGTCTTATTTCGAGTATCGAAAATCTCTCAAGCAAAGAATCCAGTTTTATTATGAAATTGAACAAGAGCAAAAGAAATTTATCCAACTCTATAATGAACATATCACTTTAGCAAAAGAAAATCAATGTTTTCAACTTTTAATAAACGCACGAATTTTACTAGATCAAACATTATACATTTATAATTCTGTAAAAGCAGATAGATTAGAACTTGAAAATGAAATGAAATTATTAATTGACTAAATCAGCATGACATATGCATATTCATTTTTCTTTAATTATTATTTATATCTCATTCTTAATGACTTATATCTCTATGCCTTTACTATTTTTCAAGCACAACCTTTATTATTTTTTATTACTGCAAGTCTGTTATTTATACCACCTGAAATTATTCTTCTTTATTTTGATATTAGCTGTCATTATATTCATATTACTCTTGATTATCTATGGAGTACTATATTTCAATTAAATACTAATGTCGGCTATTTAGTCCGATTAGAAGATAGAGATATTATATTTGATTTCTCACCTCATCCTGAGGAAGAATCAATAGGAGACGAAATAATTCAATTATTACAACAACAAGAACAAGATCAAGATATGTATTGTCCAGAAACACTCTCCGATGAAGAAAGGGAAAATATAGAACTCACAAGTACTGATTATGATTGTGTTGATGATGATATTAATTATGATTTAGATGATATTACCTATGAATTTAGTGAATTTGGCGAATAATGAATTGTTCTATTTGTGAAGATTTACAACAAAGAATCCAATATACACAGCAAGCTATTAATTATTATAAAAATCATATTCAGTATAATGAAGATCGTATTAATTATTTGCTCTTTGTTGGAGTCAATCGACTAGGTCGACGACCCCACGAAGAATATTTATCAGTAGTACAAAGAATACATCAACAATATACAAATCTTTTAACAGAATTAGAACAAATTCAAGCTGATCATTACTGTTATCATCCCAATACATTATGACGTCGCAAACTACGATTTTAAATGTTGATAATTTAGAATTAACAGAATCATTAGGAACCTTCAAAGTTTCTACTCTTATCAATCAAGAAAAACAAAAGCAAATTTCTAAAGCTCAGTTAGATTTAAAGAAAGGACAAGATATTCAGAAATCTACACTAAAACAAATTTTTAATAGACAAAATCTTATTTATTTTGGAAAAATTATTCAAGAAACACCCATTAGAATTGATCAATGTAATGGAAATTTACGAATTGGATTAATAAACCCTGAACAAATCAATAGACAATTACAATTATTACCTGAATCCAAAAGAAAGAAAATAGGTTATATTCAATTATCAACAATTCAAATATTATTAAAATCCACTTTTCAATTAGGAATAGATACCCCTATTAGAATGGCAATATTAGATGAACGAATGAATAATCTCAATGATCAAGTATTAGGTATGATGAATGAGAATTTACAATATGGAAAAATAAAATTTAATACAAGATTAAAACTAGGAATACCTTTGATATCTTCCGAATTAGATAAATCAATTACTATAGCATACAAATTTTACCGAGAAAATCTTATGACTCAAGGACAATATCCGTTTTCTTTAACCTATCAAATTAGTTATGCACTTACCAATTCACACCATAGTATTGATTTCAAACATGCAGAACAAATTTATTTAGATCAATTATTTCAAGAAGTAGCTAAAGTAGGAATTAAAATACAACCTAAAATTCAACCTCTTCCAGCAATACAACAACCTTTCTCTTTACCATTATTAGAACGAAGACATTCTTTTTCTGAATCATCTTCCAATAATCCACCTCTTCTTCGATCAGCATCAGCTAGACATCAAAGACCTATATATATAGAACGACCCATTAGAATAACCGAACCTAATAATGAACGAAGACAATTAGATGAAATTCAAAATCAAATCTCTACATTATCAACCTACTTAATTCAAAAATTATGACTTCCTTAACTAATCTTACACAACAAATAGATTCGATTGTACAATCACAAGAAAGATTAGAACAAAAAATAGAAGCCATAATACATACTCAAGTAGAAATCTTAACATTAATACAACAAATACAACAAAATATCCAAAACACCAACGATCAATTAATAGTTAGGGTATTGGCCCCGAAAATGGTATCAGAGAACATCAGGAATAGTACACGACTTTTTAAGAGAAAATGCTACCGCATTACAAAGTACTCCGCATTACCAAAATCAAGCATCAGATGATGGTAGATTTGATGTAATTGGCGAAGAAATTTATAAAGAATTTTTTGGAAAAGATATCCTTTTTCATCAAGCCGATGTTCTTAAAGTAAAAAGATTAAAAGCATTAAGACATTTGAACAATCTTCAGATTTGTGATATTTATTATCTCGAATTTTTTATTTGTGAATTTCAGAAACATTATTATAAATTACCACGAGTAGAACAAGAAATGTATATACATATTTTTATTCAAAAATTACCCTATCCTTTTAACATTAAAGTACAACAACAATTTCATGAACGAATTGAAAATCATACAATCGCACATAATTTAGGAGGTGCAATATTAGTAACACGAGATTTACTAGTTGATTTTTGTTTAGAAGCAAAACTAAAACAAACATTAAAACATAAGAATTTAAAACTATGTTGTGATCAAAATGCAGAAGTCCCTCAGCAATATGGATGTACCCAAAACTACCACAAACACAAATATAAACGAAAACAACGAAATCAGTTGCAACCAAGATATCGCAAAAAATATACTAAGAACTATCGATGGAGGAAATATAAACCTTCCCCATATCAACCAAGAACTAAACAATTTCCTAAATATTTTAGAAGATATAAATATAATCCCAAATATAATCGATCTCGATCCAAACAAAAACATTGTCCTCAAAAGAAAAAAGATTGTAAATGTTGGTTATGTAAAGAAGAAGGTCATTATGCAAATGAATGTCCAAAACGTAAAGATAAACAATATAATCAAAAACTTCAAATTTTACATTCAGCCATAACACATCAATTAGAACCAATCGAATCAGATTATGATACAGACACATCGCTTTATATATATGAATCTCACTCATCTTCAAATGAATCCGAACAATAATTTTATAAATCTTTTTGCTATATGTATTATTATTATTATTAGTATTATAATTTTCTTTATGATTATTAATTTATTAATTATTTTAATTTCTATTGTTATAATTAGTAATTTTCTTCTTATTATTATTATGATTATTATTCTGATCAATTTTATATTCCTTATAATTTTTAATGATTATTATTATTATTTTCTGACTTGAGTTTATATACTTATTATTATAAATATTATAAATATTGTTAATTATATTTATTATCAACATTAGTATTATTATTATTAATTTTGTTATTATTATTAAGTGTATATATTTATTTATTAAGTTATTTATTATTATTTTATTATCATCAACATCATCATCATCATCATCATCATCATCATCATCATCATCATTATTATTATTATTAATTTTATTCCCATTATTCTGTTGTTATTATTATGATTATTATTATTATTATTATTATGATTATTATGATGATGATGATGATGATGATTATTATTATTATTATTATTATTATATGAATTTCAAATGTCTATTATTAGTCATAACATTATTAAATTCAGTATTATTATTTGCAGTTGTTGTTTATGTATTATTATTTGCAGTTGTTGTTTACGTAATTCAATTATATAATTCAATTAATTCTTATAATTATTGAAATAAACGAAAATGAACATAGTCTTTCATTACATTATATTAAGCAAATAAAACGAAAATGAATAAACATATACACTATTAAAAAATTCTGTGTGCATTAATTAACAATAATGATGACATGGGAAAGAGTTGTCATTTCCAAATAAATGGTCTCAAATAATTCCCGCCAATAAATTACTTCGTAATATAATTTTGAGCAAGTTGTTTACTGTTCATCTAAAAAAACAGAGCTTCTTCTCCAACAACTTGCGTTATTACAGACAGGTTGTATATTTTTCATCTCCTTCTCAGGTATTAAAATTTAAAACTATTACTTTATGTTGTGCAGAAACTAGGAAAATGACTGTGTTTTTATATTGTTTTTTTACAAGCTAGTTGTTAAAGAAATGTATAGTGATTTATATTCTGCATGTGATATAACTTCTATCTGTCTATTTAACGTTTTGTTATTCATTGTGATATATCTGGAATGTTTATGTTAATAAATAGTTGTTGACATAATGTTAGTGGTAACTAATATGGGATAGTTGAGTTGGTTGTGTTGTATGGTTGATGACAGTCGTATGTTTTGGTGAATAATAATGGTTTCCAAGTTTTTTTCCTGTGTTAACGCAACTCTGTTATAACGTTGCCAATGGTAATAAATGTTTACACTCTGTTAACTTTTTTTCCTGTGTTAACGCAACTTGCTATCAATGATAATAAATGTTTTACAGTTGATTTGGTAAGCATTAAGGTTTAGTTAACGTTAAAGTAAACCTATCGGTTGTAAACTGAAAATAACTTAGCATCAATACACATATAGGTTTTTCTGATACAGGAATGACATAACACATGGAAGGGTTAAAAATTCAGACATGATACGTTATTGTATAAGTTCATTTTTTGTAGACTGAATAACCATATGTGAAAATAATGTTGCTGAATTTTATAATTTCACAGGTGTGAAAATGGAAAGTACATCAACGTCATGTCGCCGTTTAAATTATGAAAGTGATAACGAGCAACGTAACAATGATATTGCTTGTTGGAACGAGAGTTTTCATATGTACGGAAGTAATTTGGTCGGAAGAGAGATAATACCGAAAATTGGCAAGCAGTTCGAGATAGAAGAAGATGCTTATCAATGTTATTTAACTTATGGCAAGCAAGTGAGATTTGGAATTAGAAGAAGCAAAAGTCACAAAGACAAACGTGGTAAGTTGATTTGTAGGCTTTTTGTTTGTAGTGCTGAAGGTAAACGGATGGCCGACAAAAGAGATTTGTATGTAAGAGCCCGACGTGCAGAAACAAGATTTGGTTGTGAGGCAAGAATGAAAGTGAATAGTTTGCATACTGGGAAATTTCAAGTCATTGAGTTCGTCGAGGATCACAACCATTACCTCTCATCCCTAAACAAAACACATTTGCATAGAAGTCACAGGAAGATATCTTCAGTCGTGGCTATGGAAATTGAATTGGCTAATTATGTGGGCATTCGACCGAAAGTATCTCATGATCTTATGATGAGACAAGCAGGTGTTAGAGATAATGTTGGATTTCTCCCGAATGATTACAGAAATTATTTGAGGTCTAAACAAACTACAGGCATGAAAAGGCGAGATACACGTGAGCTGTTTACATATTTGTATAAGATGCAGGTGGAAGATCCAAATTTCTTTTATGCCATTCAAGTGGACGAAGACGATTTGATGACTAACATATTTTGGTGTGACGGGAAAATGAGGAACGACTACTTACATTTTGGTGATGTTTTTTGCTTCGATATGACATACAAGAAGAATAGTGAGGGTCGTCCACTTGCGTTGTTTGTCGGTATCAACCATCATAAGCAGACAACAATTTTTGGTGGTGCACTCCTCTATGATGAAACTGCACTAACATTAAAGTGGCTGTTTGAGACATTTCAGAGAGCGACGTCTAAGAAAACACCTACCACGATTCTTACTGATCAAGATGCGGCAATGGCAAAGGCATTAGCATCAACGTGGCCAAATACTCATCATCGACTTTGTATTTAGCACATTTATCAAAATGCTGCTATACATTTGAGTAGTATATTCTCTAATTTTAAAGAGTTTGCAAGGGATTTTAGTCCCTGCATCTATGAGTATGAAGAAGAAGAAGATTTTTGCATTGCATGGATGAAGATGTTAGAAAAATATGAACTTCAGGATAATGACTGGTTGAGACATTTGTACGGCATAAAGGAAAAATGGGCTTTGGTTCATGGGCGCAAGATATTTTGTGCAGACATGATGACCACGCAACGAAGTGAGAGCATGAACAGTATGCTAAAAAAGTACGTTAGTTACCAGCATAAATTAATTCAGTTTTTTAACCACTTCCAGAGGCTAATTGATGATCGGAGATATGAGGAGTTAAAAGCTGATTTTAGAAGTAATGTGAGCAAGCCAACATTGTCAGCACCGGTGAAAATTTTAAAGCATGCATCAACTGTGTACACACCAGAAGTCTTTAAATGGTTTCAAGATGAATGGAATCAGTGTCATGATAATAGTTTTCTTCTTCGCAATTAGGATGGAATAGTCGAGAAATACAAGATTAGTGTTGCTGGGAAGAGCTACTCTCAACTGGTCAGCTATGATTTGTGTAATGATGACATTCATTGTAGTTGTGGAAAGTTTGAGTTTGCTTACATTTTATACTCTCATATGTTGAAGGTGTATAGCTTGAAGAATATTTCGACAATCCCAACCAAGTATATTATGAAAAGATGGACAAGGAAAGCAAAAAGTTGGACGATTGCACAAATGGAGTCAACGGTCAATGATACTAATATGGATTCGTGTCAGCTGTCAACTATCAGATATAAGGAATTGTGTACATTAAGCATGCGATTGGTGACAAGGGCAGCAGAGAAGAGAGATACGTATCACGTTGTGAAAGATAATCTCTTGAACATGTTGAAGATGGTTGATGAGACATTGGAAGGTGAAGAAATAGTTGATGAAGAGAACCAAATACCACAAGATTATGAGTTAAGCCAACGCTCACGCTTAGAGAAATGGCTATCGAGAAGTTGATGTCATAAGAATTGTCCATGTGCCATAAGGATTCCTCCTGTGAAAAGATTGTCGACCATAGTTATTTTGTTCATGTAACTGTACATAACAGAATGCTTTGGAATGTATAATGTACCTGAAATGATGTCCAACTCAGATTCCTAACCAATTGTTGAATGTATTGTTAAATATTAGTGTTTTATAGAAAGTGGTTGTTTCTCCCCTTTGGACCCGACATCAACTTCTGTATTGAAACTTTCTATTTTATATACATGTTGCCTTACGTACTCACACCTTAGAAGGAGTAAATGTACTTCTCGGCTCCAAACTTTCAAAGGCATACAGGTGTTCATTTGAAATGAATTGGATGATGTGTGTGTATACATTTTGTGGCTTTAACTCTGAAGCACAAAACTAGAGCGAAGAACATATTTTTGGGCAATATATTAGAAACTACAGCTACTATTCAACTCCAGAATAACAAATAAACACTGCAATATCAACTTAATGGACATAATAAGAAATATGGACAAATAGGGAGCATCAGTTTTTATTTCAGATGCTTGTCATATTTTCCTTTGTCCTGCCTAACAAAACCGGTTTGATGAGGATCATCAAGGTTGTATCACCTCCAACATTCTCATACAGCTTGAACAATAACAACAAAACACAAGCATGACCTGATGAGTCAATTCCTACACTAGTACAATCAGTCAAAAATGGTCAAACTGGCAAGCCAACAGAAAACTAGAAGTTGAAGTCTGCGCCTAGCTGCAACCTTTGTAGAACCACAAATTTAGGAATTCCTACTCTGCAATTAAGAATCAATGAGAATAATAATAAGAAAAAGAATTTAAGTCAAATTGTTGTAACATAAGTAATGATAGTGAAGATTATATAGAGCAACGCATTTCCAAAACAGTAGCTGAAAGTAACATGAATAATTTGGTAACAGATAAAAAGGCAATTTCAAAAAAGAAAGCATCTCTAAATTACAACACATATATAGCCATGCATTCATAAAGTTGTGAGAATGTTATCTTTCAAATTTTAAGCATATTTTATAATACAAATAAAGAGTGATAAGTTGCAGAATTTAGAAAATGCAAAAATGTCTTACATCCACAATTCAGGAACAGGAACGTTGTGGAGTGTCATTAGTGGAACCTTGTGTAGCGTCATTACCAGATGGGGTTGGAGATGGCATGTCCAGTCCTTGCACCTGCCAAGCCTTTTCCAATTTGTCGCCCACGTATTGCAGATCCTCGGCAATACCGTGCACTCGATTATTAAGACATACCCATCGTTGATTAAGGCTATTCATCTGCTGCTTAATTTCATCCAACTACTGTTGTGTACTTCTGTGGTTATCAACCATGAGTTTTTGGTTATCACGCATGAGTTCATAAACCATGCCCAAACCAGGTTACGGCTGTTGTTCGTGTTCCTGTCAACGTGCCCTCAGATGTTGTGGTGGCTGTTGTTGCCCCTCAGTCTCAGAAAAATACTCAGGAGCGTTACATCTAGAACTTGACTCTGTAGCTGACAACCTACGCTTCAATGCTGTACAAGTTGATGGATCTCGTAGCTGCATGGTTTTGTCGTCAATAATCTCGCACCGTTTCAGGTACGGTATATCGAAAAAATTATTTCTCAATATGTTAAGCTCACTAAGATCAATCCTAAAATTAATGTTGTTGCCAAATAACCCATTCCCAGGCTGTTCCCCCTTCTCCCCACTAATTCGATCAAAGTTTCTAGAAACATAAGTGAGCATGTTTGGCTTATGTCCATGCTCGATGCACCATAATAGGAAAAGCTCCTTCCTCGAGCATTTTGTACTTAGCCGTTTCCCGAAAACAACACAACAAATGAATTTATGCAGCAACTTCAATTCAGCATTAACAATTTGTGCATTGGATGCAACGTGTGGATCATACTCATCCAAGTCTGTTAAATATTTCCAATACGAACTAGTGCTGAAAGACTGATTCGCATCATCAATATCGTTTTGTGCAAACCCAAATATAAACCGTAGCATATTGTCATCCATAAAACACACCTGCCCTCATAATCTAAACCACAATTTCTTCGATTTGCTTGAGACAAACCTCAAAGATGTGAAGAACTCAAGTGTCAGGTCACGGTAAATAGGGTAATTCATTCGCACAAAATGTTCCCATCTACCTCTCCGACATAATGTCAAACAATATACATGCATTCTTTCATATTACCATTATTAAACATACAAAGTTCACAAATAACCTAAATCAGTATCAGCAAACCACAATCATCTCCAAAAAATCAACTATTAATAATAAACCAAATATGAGAAGAGAGATTACCTTACTAACAATAACAATACGGCACTCTCTCGTCTTTAAGCCACAACAGAAAAAAGAAGCAATCCCCAAAGTCAGAGTACCCAACACATACAAGTAATTGCAAACTTATGTGCACTTGAGTAGGTGAGTGTAAAGGCATACAAGTAAACGCATACAACCGGCACTCTCTCCTCTTTCTTGTTTTTTTGTTTTATTTTTCAATTTTTTGTCAATTTATATCTAAACACTAACATTTTATTTTAAGTTTTAGTTTTAATTTTGACCAATTTAATTTATTATTAAATACGTGCTTATTCTGTTATTTAATACTACCTATTTCTAATAATTATGACTAATATAATTTAATTACACAATTAGTTAATTTGTAAATATACGTATTCCTTTTTATTTGCCAGGCTCGCGAGGGCGAGGGCTAATTCCTTATAATCAGTTTCAATAATAATATAGTTTATAATAATAAGGAATTTAATAATGTTATGAATAATAATAAACTATTTTATTAATAACAACAATAATAATAAGGAATTTAATATTAATATTAATACTAATATAAATAATAAACCGTTTGTAAAAAATGTTTAAGATTTATAATAATAAGTATATATACTCCAATCAGAAGAACTTATAATAATAATTAAATATTATAAAAATAATTAAATTATTAAGAAT
>JANITW010141359.1:0-12393 GCA_027564335.1 Erythroxylum williamsii | reverse complement strand
CTCAACCAAAGAATTTCTTGGCTCAAAATGTAGCTTAGCTCCTCCTCCACACTTTTCCTTCTTGAACTTTCTTCAAACTCTCACTTAATCTCTTAGAATCACAAACCCTAGCCAAGCCTTTCTTTTTCTTCTTCCTTTCTCCCTTTCACGACACTTCTCTCCTCTCTCCCTCTAATTTTCGAAAATTCCTCCTCTTCCTCTCCTAACTCACTTCTTTCATTCCCCTTTTATACTACTACTTAATAACTTAAGCCCATAGGCCCTAAAGCCCAACTTTCTTCCTTCTTCCTTCTTTCTTATATCTTCTTTAACTTACTCAAGCCCACTTATGATTTAAGCCCATTTTATTCTCTTTTCTTTTCCTACCTCATTAAAGCCCAACTAACTCATTTAATTTCATTAACTCACCACCTAACTCATTAATGCTATCACACCTTAATTAATTTCAACTCAATTAATGCTAACATAACTTACTCAATTTAATCTAATCATGCTTAAATTTTAGAAAAAAAATTTGGGGCTAACAAGAATGACTTAGGTAACTTAAAATTGTTCAATCATGAGTGAAGATTAGACAAAATAGAAGACATGAATCTATTATCAATTTTTTAGTTTATTATGCTAAAGATAATGTTTTTGAAGTCTGTTGATACATTTGGCCTTGTTAGAAATGATGATACTTTATTTAATATATTTGATGATATTGTGAATAAAGTTAGGTCATAGTTCATTATTGACAATGATTATGCTTTCAAAATAGCTAGGAAAATATTATAAAGTAGGTATAATTTTTTTTATTAGACTCTTTGTGTTGCATATTGGATTGACCTAATGTTGGAAAATATAAAAGATTTTAGATATTTTCTTATTATTAATAAGAAGTAAAGGGAAAATAACCAAGTTTATCTAACCATGTTTATTTATGATCATATGTAAGTCTTAGATTTGATAAGGAAGGATTTCACTAATGGTCGGAATTTATGTTGTCTTGCTATAAAAAGGTTTCCGACTAATTTCTTATCACTTTAATTTTTTGTTCTGATGAAGAAAGAGTTAAGGCAAATGTTTACAAGTGATAAATGGGTTGTATCACAATATGCCAAATCTAATGCTAAAGTTGAGGTTTTTAGAATTATAATTAAAAATCATAAATTTTTGTCTAAATGTCAATTTATAATCCAAATTTGTGAGCTTTTAATGAGAGTACTTTAACTAGTTGGTAGTGATGAGAGGGTGAAGGAAGCAATCAAGGCTAATTTAAAAGATCGGCCTTCTCTATACCCATCTTATCTTGCAATCATCAATAAGCGACGAGAAAGACATCTTTACTCTTTATTATTAGTAGCTAGAGCATTTTCAATCCTATTGTTTATTTTAAATCAAATTTTACAAAGAAAGTTGAAGTTAGTAGGAAAATGCTATTCACTTTTACAACTTATGAGATAATGTAGGATCTCCTAAACTCGCAAATGGAGGTTTAAAGGTTGTTTGTGATGATTTTGGGATGCCCATTGGTATTTAAAGAGACATGTTTAATCTAGGTATATTTTTTCAACCTTTATTAATTGTTGAAAATTAATCAACATTTTATTTTGTTTGTAATATTACTTTTGTTGTATTACAAATGCTTGGTGGCATTAATTCAAGACTGGTGTTCTAGAATTGCAAAGATTTACAATTTGAATTCTGACTAATGTGTGAGTGCAATATGGTGTGAAAGGAATTGGAGCACATTTGAATTCATCCATTCTAATAAAAGGAATAGATTGGAATACATAAGATTAAATGACATGGTCTTTGTTTGATACATCTTAAAGCTACAAAAACGTATGTTATTATCATTATTAAGTTGAATATACTTTCTTGTAATTTCTTAATAATATGATTTTATTTGTTTATTATGACTATTAATACAACAAGTAGTTTTATAGATCCAATTTACTTTGACCATATCGACCTTTTGATGGATTGGGTTTTTAGAAAAAGTTAGAGACACAATATTCTCTATTAATAAGAAGAGAAAGGATTTGATAACAATTCAAGATCTAAAATTAAGAAATAAAGATGCAAACTTGAAGGTTAAATTAAAAAAAGACAACTAATCAGTCACATACAAGCTCTAGAGAATCACCATTTATTGATGAAATAAAAGACTAGAATCAACTGGTTAAAAGATAATGATAGAAATACCAAATATTTTCACAATTCAGTCTTATATAGAAGGAACTCTAATAAGATTTTCTCTTTGAAGAAATTCAAAAGGGAATTCATTTGGGAGTAGTAGAAGTCAATTTATAGTTCTCAACTGTTTCAAGAGCATTATAAGGAATTCTAACAATAATTACTCACATGTGCATGTTTTAAAGGAGTTTATTTCTTGTTCTCTAACTTAGTAGCAAAAGGAGATGCTTATAAAACCTTCCTATGCATTGGATATTAAATAACCCTTATTTGATCTAAATCTTGATACAAGTCTTTTCCTGGATGAGTCAAATGCTTTCTTCTTTAAGAAGACTTTGCATCTAATGCATAATATCATCACCAACACTATGTTTAAGCTCTTTATTGGTGGTAGAATGCTTACATAATTGAATAAAACCTATGTATTTCTCATTTCCAAGAAAATCTTTTGATATTTGAGTAAAGGGCTACCTTTAACATGGAAAGTTCCTCAAGCCTAATAATTCCAACAAGTTTTGTCCATACAAAATCGTAAATCTAAAACTCTTGATCTAGAACTGTGTTAAGCTAAGCTCAATAATTCCATCAGGTTCTATCCATACAAAACCCTCATTCTAAAAATATTGATCTTGAACTGTGTTAAGCTATATAGTTTGTTTATCAACTCATTCGTTAATGAAATAAATAAAATCTACAGTTAATAATAAATGCCATCGCTAATATCTTTAGTAGAGTTGTAATTAACTTCTTTCTTTATAACGGTAGTGTTTAGTAGATTAAAAGGTAGTGTTTAGTAAATTAGAAGTAAACAAGGAAGTGAAATCTATATAGATCAATTTGTCACTCTTTTTTTAATGTTAGAGAGAAAAAGAAAACGACTACACGATGTGTCTGGGGAAATAAACTCCCGACATATCCTCTAGGAGGAGTACATGACACCCAATGGGTGGAAGATCAAAATAAGTAAAGCCGATTGCAAAATGCTCAACATAGCTCACTAACCAGTTCGCACAGCGGTTCCTTTCACGGTAGATGTGACGATGGACCATCGTCCAGTTCTGCATAAACAGTTCGTGAATCCCTTGAACAATGGGGTTATGGATCGAGGATCGGCTGGCCGAGGAAGAGAGGAGTTGGATGGCAATAGTCGAGTCGACTTCCAGTTCAATCCGACGATACCCTAGAGTCTACGCGAGCGTGAGCCCTCTAAACACTCCCAAGAGTTCTGCAGACATCGAAGAGCACCAACCAAGATTTTGGATAAACCCACCAAGCCAATTGCCCGAACTGTCTCTGAGGAGTCCGCCAGTTGACGCCGAGGAGGAGGAACAGGTATAAGCTCCATCTATGTTCAACTTGAACCACCCAAGATGAGGTTTGCACCATCCTATGAGTTGCTCATGGTGTTGGGTATGTTTGGTTATAAAGCTGCTTTGCCAAGCGGTTGACTTGTGGATCTAATCTGCATAAGACAAAATAATAGAAATAGGTGATGATGGGCAAATAAAATGAATATCAAAAAGGGACCCATTACGCGAAGCCCATAAGAATCAACAAGTCGAGCCAAAAATAGTCGACCACTCCTGTCTAAATACTCGTCTGTGGCTGTGGAGATTAGTATAGAGCCATTGGTGGAGTGGTAGAGTGAAAAACTCAGAATTAACAATATTCGGCAGAAAGGAGGTCCACACTTGTTAGGCTCTGACGCAGTCTCGAATCGTATAAAGAGAGGCTTCTTCGAAGCCGCAGTGGTAACAAAGCCCCTCCGTCGTGAGGTGTAGGCAGAAGCTACAGTAAAATGACCAATGTCGAACATACCCCAGGATATTTGTCACTCTTTCTTAGTTCTTATTTTTGTAAGTTATTAATAATGATGTAAAAATTGGACCAAAACTATCATTCGAGTTAAACATGAATTACACCAATTTTTGGTTCAATTTTTATTTTTATCCTTTACGAATGAAAACGGGATGGTTAAATAATAAACTATTTAGTTTTGCCTTAATGGTAAAAACTGATTACGTCTTCTCCTTATGCCCACACCCATAATGTCTATTTGTGTATTCTCTTAATGCAATGACAACATCTTCTTTATATCGAGCTCCTGCATCATATTGCTCGCCATTTTAACTATTCTGATGCTCGTTTGGTTCTTCATAGTCCCGATTACTTTGCAGATCATGCTCAGAGCCATCTCGATCGTTGAATAAATGCTCTTCCTATAGTGATCTAACCGCTATCAGGCGCTGAACGCCTATATTTCTTCCCTAAATTATTTGAGCGTAAGAAAGGTGTGGAGAAAATGAGTGGGAAGTTAATTTAAAGGGAAATAAAAAAAGTAAATGAGAAAGAGTGGGTTACGAAGAGGAAGTGGAGGAATAATTAATGCAGATGAGATACAAAATAAGGGAAGGACAGCTATCATGCTTGAGGTGTATGGACTCTGGATGCTTGCGTTGCACATGTCCAAATGGAGAGAAACCCAACTGTTAATGTTGGCGTAGTTTGTTGGAAGCTTTGATGGGCTCCAAGTAAAATAACTTTCACAAAATAAGTATTTGTATTGATAACAAAGTTTATGAGTACAAAGAACACTCATAAGATAGAAAAAAAAATCTCTCTAACACACTTTTCCTCTCAATCTTTCTTTCTCATAAAGAGCTACAACTTTCAAAGCACTTCTTTTCTCAAAATACTCTCTATTTTTTCATATCTTATGAGTGTTCTTTGTACTCATAAACTTTGTTATCAATACAAATACATATTTTGTGAAAGCTCTTTTACTTGGAGCCCATCAAAGCTTTCAATAAGTGTATCAGAGCCAAGGTTTGTTTGTTCGTGAATTAGTGAAGCAATGGCCAACTTGATCCAGCCTCAAGTTTCGAAATTGACAAAAACAAATTATGGGAATTGGAGCATCCAGATGAGAGTGATGCTTGGTTCTCATGATTTATGGGATATTGTTGATGATGGATATACTAAGTTCGTATATACAGCTGCCGAAGCAGTCTTATCAGATGCTGAGAAAAAGACATTGAAAGAAAATCGAAAGAAAGATAAGAAGGCATTGTTCTGTATCTTTCAATGTGTTGATGAACCGATGTTTGAGAAAATTTTAGATTCAAAGACTTCAAAAGAAGCATGGGAGATTATGCAAAAATCTTTCCAAGGAGTTGAAAAAGCTAAAAAGGTACGTCTTCGATCACTCAGAGCTGAGTTCAAGATGTTAAAAATGCAAACCTTAGAAAATATTCGTGATTATGTCACTCGTTTGAAAACTGTGGCTAATGAAATGAAAAGAAACGGTGAAGCTCTAGACGATGTTCGTATAATGGAAAAGCTTTTGCGTTCGTTTACATGCAAATTTGATTACATTGTCATCGCAATTGAAGAATCAAAAGATTTGTCAGAACTTTCGATTGATGAACTCATTGATTCTCTCTAAGCACATAAGCAAAGAATGAACCGAAATGATAATACTGGAAACTTGGAGAAAGTTTTGCAAAGAAAATTATTAGTCGGTGAAAATAAAGCAAGCAGTAGCCAAAGACAGGACAAAGGAAGTCAAGGTGGCTACCAAATGGGACGTTTGTCGATGGAGCAATCGAGGCGGACGTGGACGTGCGGACAATTTTTTGAAAAAGAAAATACAAATGAAGGAAATATGACATATGGTCGTGGAAGAGGTTATAGAGATAAAGGAAGAGGTAAATTTTAACAAAGAAGAGATAAATCTTAAGTGTAGTTTTATAATTGCAAAAAATATGGTCATTTTAGTTATGAATGCAGATCAAATCCTGAGGTACAAGAAAGAAGTCTTTTTGCAGCAGTAGAAGACAGGAAAGATAATGATGTTATGCTTCTCTCTTTACCAATTAATAAGCAAAGCAATAACAATGTTTGGTATCTGGACACTGGTGCCAGCAACCATATGTGTGGCCAGAAAGAGTTGTTCACAAACATGGATAAGACAGTTCGTGGTGAAGTTACATTCAATAATTCAACAAAGATTCCGATCAAAGGTAAAGGTAAAATTTCAATTACCTTCAAAAATGGAGAAAAGATATATATTACTGATATTTATTATGTGCCTACTTTGAAAAGCAACATCTTCAGCCTTGGTCAACTCTTAGAAAAGAAATATGTTATATTATTGAAAAATGGATATCTTACCATCTAGAATCAGAAGGGAGAATTGATAGTAAGAATAAAGATGACGAAGAATCGTCTTTTCACACTTGACATACATAATGAGCTAATAAATTGCATGAAGTTAGTCATCGAAGATGAATCCTGGTTGTGGCATTTGAGGTTCAGTCATCTCAGTTTTACCGAGCTAAAAATATTATCAAAGTCAAAGATGGTGAACGGATTACCAAAAGTTGATAAACCAAAGCAGTTGTGTCAAGCCTGAATCAAAGAAAAGCAACACAAACAACAGTTTGAAATTGGAAAATCATGGAGAGCGAGAAGGTCGCTAGAGATTGTCCACACAGATATTGCTGATTCATTTGATGTGCCATCAGCTGGAGGAAATAGGTACTATTTAACTTTTGTTGATGATTTTAGTAGAAAACGTTAGGTGTATATTTTGAAAGAAAAATCAGAGGCTCTTGATAAGTTTAAAGAGTTCAAAGAGATGGTCGAAAAACAAAGTGGACAGTATCTGAAGATAATCAAATCCGATAGAGGAGGCGAGTACACCTCAAAATTGTTCAAGAATTATTGTAAGAAGCATGGAGTCATTCATCAGTTGACAGCAAGGTATAGACCACAACAAAATGGTATAGCCGAAAGAAAGAATTGTACAATTCTTGATCTGGCAGGGAGCATGTTGAAAGAAAAGCATTTACCAAAGAATTTGTGGGCTGAAGCCGTGGTATGTGTAGTCTATTTTCTAAATCGATGTCCAACAAAAAGCGTAAAATTTATGACACCTAATGAAGCGTGGAGTGGAAGAAAACCAGGTGTTGGACATCTCAAGATTTTTGGGTGCATTGCATATGCCCATATTCCTGACCAAAAATGTTGGACCCCGATCTTTAAGTGAATTTTAAAAATATAAAAAGTATGAAATAAGTAAGTTCATATGTAAAGTTTGTATTAGATGTGATTATGTTTTAAGAAATTGATGAGAAAAAGAATTGATGGAGTTTGATGATTTTGAAATTTGAATAGATTTGTATGGATTATACAAGTTTAAGTGGATGAGAAATTGAAAATTTAGTTAAAAATCAAGAAATAAAGAGAAAAAGCGTGAAAATATGAAAATATGAAAAGTTTGACTTTTTGGCCTTTGAGAGTTGACTTTTGATTTAGGCAAAATTAGGCAAAATCAAGCTTGTTTGCTTTGCTTGCGATCTGTATTCGATTTGCATTCGATTTAATTCCGCGTTTGCTTTTTTTTTGTCTTTATCGACTTCGCCTCGTTCGTCGTATCCGTTTCTGTTTTCCGGTTGGGATCTGGTTCCCAGTTCAGGTCCCAATACTGCCTCCTAGAGTTCCCGTGAGATGGGAGAGGAGGTATGACTGACTGTACAAGCAGGGCGCTGTGGACTTTTATGGCAGCACAGACCCCGCTGAGGCTGAGGAATGGCTGGAGAGGACCGAGAGAGTCTTCGACCAGATGGATTGTGATCCAGATGAGCGTTTTGACTATACAGTCTCTCTTTTGCAAGGCCAAGCTTATCAGTGGTGGAAGACTATCCCAGACAGTACCACCAGGCCCTATCTACTGACTTGGGAGAATTTCTTAAGGGCATTTAGAGACAACTATATGCCTAAGGTTTATTTGGAGATGAAGATGCAGGAGTTTCTCGAGTTGAGGCAGGGTCGGATGACAGTGGCAGAGTATGAGGTGAGGTTTAATGAGCTTATAGGCTATGTTACTGCTTTGATTTCCACCGAGGCAGATAGGTGCCAGAGGTTCGAGAATGTCCTCAATCTGGAGATTCGCACTAGGTTAGCCCGATCTGATATGGACACTTTTGTTGAGCTGAGGGTTGCTGCAGTTCGAGTTGAGCAGTTGATGAGACAGAACCAGGCTGAGACTGGTCAGGGGTCCAGGAGGAAGAGACTGAGCGTTAGTCAGGGCAGTTCTAGCCGAGGCTTTATCAAGCGCCAGAGTAAGACTGTCAGGTCATCGGGAGGAGCTAGACAGTTCAGATATGGGCAGAGAGGGAGGTTTGTTCAGGCTGGCAGTGGCAGTGGTAGTGGCAGTGGTAGAGATTCAGGGCAGATTCCTCTAGTTTGCGAGCATTGTGATAAGAGACACAATGGAGAGTGCTGGTGATTGACGAGAGCCTGCCTTAGGTGCGGCTCCATGGATCATCAGATCAGGAATTGCCCTGTTACTGTGGGAGCTCAGTCCGCTATTACAGAGAGATCAGGCAGTAACACTACAGTGCAGCAGAGTCGGGGAGGTGGATCTAGATTAAGGAGCCGAGGCAGAGGTCGAGGCAGAGCTGAGGGATCTATTGTGAGGATAGAGGGACTGGACAGTCGACCGCAGTCCTAGGCTAGAGTCTATGCCAGCAGGAGGCTCAGGAGTCCCCAGATGTAGTACCTGGTATGCTTCTGATTTCTGATATTGAGGCATTTGCATTGTTGAATCCAGGATCCACACATTCTTTTGTTGCACCGCATTTGGCATGTAGATTGCATGGGGATAGGGAGAGATTACTGTATGGGCTAGAGGTGAGTACACCTCTAGGAAGTACTACGACTTTGGGTGAGGTCTGCAAGGGGTGCTCGATCCAGATTGATCAAGCAATATTGAGAGCAGACCTTTTAGTGTTACCACTGCGAGAGATAGATGTGATCTTGGGGATGGACTGGCTTACTGCCCATAGGGCCATCATGGACTACTATACCAAGAAGATCGTATTAGAATCTCCTGGTCAGCCTAGAGCAGTGTTCTGAGGAGTTAGTCAGGCATTTCCAGCCCGAATGATTTCTTTCCTGAGTGCCCTGAGGTTGATGCAGGGAGGATGTGAGGCCTATCTGGCCCACGTTATTGACACTAGAGTTGGGTAGAGTCAGCAGGACATTCCCGTGGTTAGGGAATTCTCGGATGTGTTTCCCGATGAGTTATCGGGTTTACCGCCAGATCGGGAAATAAAGTTCATGATTGACCTCGTTCCAGGTACTGCTCCTATATCCATACTTCCATATAAGATGACACATGTGGAACTGAGGGAGATGAAGGCTCAGCTGCAGGAGCTTTTAGAGAAGGGATTTATTAGGCCCAGTATCTCGCCTTGGGGAGCGCCAGTATTGTTTGTGAAGAAGAAGGATGGGACTCTGAGACTGTGTATCAATTATAGGTAGCTGAATCGGGTGACAGTGAAGAATAAGTATCCATTGCCTAGGATCGATGACTTGTTTGATCAGTTGTAAGGGGATCAGGTGTTCACTAAGTTGGATCTGAGATCTGGGTATTATCAGCTGAAGATAGCATAGGCTGATGTGCCTAAGAGTGTCTTCAGGAGCAGGTATGGGCATTTCGAGTTTTTGGTAATGCCGTTTGGGTTGACTAATGGCCCGGCAGCTTTTATGGCCTTGATGAATAAGGTCTTTCAGCCCTAGCTAGATCAGTTTGTTATTGTGTTTATTGATGACATATTGGTGTATTCGAGGAGTAGACAGGAGCAAGCTGAGCATTTGAGGATTGTTTTATAGCTTATGAGGGAGAAGCAGCTTTATGCCAAATTCAGTAAATGTGAATTTTGGCTGGATGAGGTAGTATTTCTGGGGCACATAGTGATTGAAGAGGGTATTCTGGTGGATCCTCATAAGATTGAGGCAGTGTTGAAGTGGGAGGCTCCTAGGAATGTGTCTGAGATTTGGAGTTTCCTAGGATTGGTCGGTTATTACCGGAGGTTTGTCGAGGGGTTCTCATTGATCTCAGCCCCTCTAACATAACTTCTAAGGAAGAATGTACCATTTAGATGGACTGAGGAGTGCCAGGAGAGCTTTGAGGAGCTGAAACATCGGTTGACCACTGCACCGGTGTTTGGTATTCCATCTGGGACTGGAGGATATGAGGTGTATAGTGATGCATCGCAACTGGGATTGGGGTGTGTTTTGATGTAGCATGGTAGAGTGATTGCCTATGCCTCGAGACAGTTGAGGTCTCACGAGGCAAGCTATCCTGTGCATGATTTGGAGTTAGCTGCAGTTGTTTTTGCCCTGAAGATTTGGAGACATTATTTGTATGGTGAGGCATTTCAGATTTACACTGATCATAAGAGTTTGAGGTATTTGTTGAGTCAGAGAGAGTTGAATTTGAGATAGAGGAGATGGATAGAGCTGTTAAAGGATTATGACTATACGATTGAGTACCATCCAGGGAAAGCCAATGTGGTGGCAGATGCCTTGAGCAGGAAGTCTCACATTAGTGCAGCTCAGATTCAGGTATGGAGATTGCCTAATTTGATTCAGTTCAGAGCTTTAAATGTGCAGTTAAATCTAGATCAGGATGGGGCTTTGGTAGCCACTCTGAGGCTCAGATCGATGCTACATGGCTGGATCAAGAGAGTTCAGGATAAGGATCCTACTATGGCGAAACTGATTGAGAGAGTGAAGTCTGATCTGAATTCTAATTTTGAGTTGAGAGATGGGACATTATGGATGGGTCAGAGATTTTGTGTGCCTGATGTGGATGATTTGAGGCGGGAGATTTTGGAGGAGGCTCATATGGCCGCTTATGCTTTGCATCCTGGTACTACCAAGATGTATAACCCTCTTAAGCAACATTTCTGGTGGCCTGGCATGAAGAAGCAGGTGGCAAAGTATGTTTCCAGATGTATGACGTGCCAACAGGTTAAGACTGAGCACCAGGCTCCAGTGGAGAAACTGCATTCGTTGTCTATTCCTGAGTGGAAATGGGAACAAATTACTATAGATTTCATTATGGGATTGCCTAGGACACTGAGGCAGCATGATGTTAGCTGGGTCATAGTAGACTGGTTAACTAAATCGACCCATTTCTTACCAGTGAGGGAAAACAATACACTTGATCAGTTGGCCCAGAAGTATGTGACTTAGATGGTGAGACTGCAAGGGGTTCCAGTGTCTATAGTATCAGACAAGGATCCCAGGTTTAATTTGAGGTTCTGGAAGAGTCTGCAGTCTGCTATGAGTACTAGGTTGAATTTCAGCACAGCGTTTCATCCTCAGATAGATGGGTAGAGTGAGAGGACGACTAAGACTGTTGAGGATATGCTTCAGGAGTGTGTATTGCAGTTTAAAGGAGCATGGGATCATTATTTGGCCTTGATTGAGTTTGCATATAATAATCATTATCATAGTAGCATCGGGATGGCACCGTATGAGGCTTTATATGGGAGACAGTGTCGATCGCCTCTCTATTGGGATAAAGAGGGTGTGAGGAAGATTGAGGGTCCAGAGCTGATTCAGGATACTATAGATAAGGTAAAACTGATTCGGAGTCGCATTAAAGTGACTCAAGATAGACAGAAGATCTATTTGGATTAGCATCAGAGAGAGATGGAGTATAATGTGGGAGACAGAGTTTTCCTCCGAGCATGGAGAGGAGTATTGAGATTCGGCAAGAAGGGCAAGTTAAGCCCTAGGTACATTGGTCCGTATGAGATTATCAAGAGGATAGGACCTTTGGCATAAAAGTTGGCATTGCTGAGTGAGATATCTCAGTTACATGATGTTTTTCATGCAAGTATGCTCCGATGGTATCGATCGGATCCGACACATGTGATACCGGCTCAGGAGATTGAAGTGGCTAGCAATCTGAGTTATATTGAGGAGCCGGTCCAGATTGTGGGATCACGGGTGAAAAAGTTGAGGAATAGGGTTATTCCATTGGTAAAAGTCTTGTGGAGAAACCACTCGACTGAGGAAGCAACTTAGGAGACTGAGGAGCATATGAGGAGGCAGTATCCTCATCTATTCGATCATACAGGTAAGAATTTCAAGGACGAAATTTTTATTAGGAGGGGAGAATTGTAACATCCCATCACTGATGAGAAGGGTAAATTGGTCATTTGGGACGGGCTAGGAGTTTAAAATGCATATTTTGGTATACTCATACATTTGGCCTCTCAATATAGAGAAATGATACATCTTGCACATGCACATATTAGGACATGCATTCATGACATTTCCCGTCATCTGTGTTTAAATATGATTTGTTTTGTGAATTATGGGATAATTGTGAGTGGGAACTTGAAATTG
>JANITW010141270.1:0-12404 GCA_027564335.1 Erythroxylum williamsii | reverse complement strand
TTATGTTTCTATTGACACCAAAATCACTCAGTTTGGTCCAGTAATTTGGAAGCTATACCTCCAACATTTTCGGATTGTTCATATTAAAAAAAAGTGCACTATATACAACTTACATCCAGAAATTAATCATCTTAGAAACTGAATCAAAGTTCCACTTCTTCATATGATTTGTAGCCCTATGTCTCTAATTTATTTCAAATCAAATAGAATCTCATTTGGATGTCTATAGTTCAAGACATAACCGAAATACCCGAGCATGTTCAATGAAATCATACCAGATCATATTATTCCAACAGATTCTCTTAATTTCCTTCAATCAAACTTTTTCAAATCAATTCAAAATGCTACCAATTTTCATGTAGAGATAGAAATATGTGCTAGGAATCTATTTGTTCAAGAATCACTCCATTTGGAGATCAAATGACAAAGTTATGACGGAAAGAATCAAACAAGGTTCTGTTCTCAATCATATCAAACCTATTTTGGGGAAACCATCATAACTTTCGGTATAGGTATCAGATCAAGGTTTTCTTTAAATGATTTTGAAGAGGACTTCAAGATCTACAACTTTTATGAAGAATTAAAAGACAAATTCTATCATATAGGAGGTCAAAATTGGACTAGAAAAAGTTTCAATCAACATAAGATGAAGCAGAAAGTCAACCTAAGAAGAAGCAGATGGTCAACTTAAGACGAAGCAGAGTCAACTTAAGAAGAACTAGATGGTCAACTTAAGATGAAGCAGAGTCAACTTAAGATGAAGCGACTCTTAAGATGAAACAATTCTTAAAATAAAGCAGAGTCAACTTAAGACGAAGTGACTCTTAAGACAAAGTAGAGTCAACTCAAGACGAAATGACTCTTAAGACGAAGCAGATTACACCCTGAGTAAATTCACTCATAAAGATCATAACTTTCGACTTTGACGTCCAAAACTTTCATGTTATATACCGTTGGAAAGCTAGAAAGACAAGCTACAACTTTCCAAAAGACAACTTTGTCTAATTTAGCCTAGATTAATCGAAATTTTGCCCTGAAATCAAAACACAAAATTTACCCTTAAGGAAGATTTGAAATTTTGTACTGTGCAAATTTGGAAAATCCTGAGTATAACCATTCAACCACCAATTTGACTTCATTCAACTCTCAAACCTTAACTCAATAGGGTTTTCAAGTAGAAAAATCCCACAACGCCCAATCACTAGAATACTTAAATCCATGTATTTCCTAACTTCATGGTCTAAAACTATTCCAAAAATTTCAAAAGATTCAAATGATCTTACCTTTATTCTTCACCAAATGAAGAGATCTTTGGCTCAATTTGAAGCTCTTCTCTCCCTTTTCCTTTTTCTCTTCTTAACCTACTTCAAAATTTCTCTCAAGACTAAGAAGTGCTGAAACCTTAGCTCAACTCTTTTCTTTTCTCTCAACCACCGAAATTCTTTTCCCTTTTTTTCTTTCTCAATTTCTCTTTCTCTCTCTCAATTAATGTTTTCCCCTTTCTTAAAAAGCAAGACTACATTTTTTTATTCCATTTCTACCCTTAATGAGCCCAAAAAGCCCTTTTTATCCTTCCTTATAGGCTTATGTTCTTTTTAACCTTAAGTTTCTTGCCAAAAACACCCTTTGAATATTTTTATAACCTTTATACTTTATTCCAGTCAGCCTATATCATATAATCTTTCTAACATCAACATAGTAATTAGTTTCTACAAAATTTCTTAAAGACCTTATAATTAATGCAATTATTCATCAAGAAGAAATTCTTGGGGGCTAACATTTCTCAATATACTCACATTTATAAACAATTATACTCGGAAAGTCAATGAATGCAAGTACAATCATTTTCATATGCAACGATTCAATATTCACATGCATGAGCATATAACATAATGCATGAGCATAAAATACATTTCTAATCTCTCAATGAATCTCTCACATATAATTTAAACCTTAACATGAGTAACGGGATGCTACAGTCAGGATCCTCCACAACTAAAGATTCCTGACCAAGGACAACGTGTTTTACAGACTGATGCTAATGACACACATTGGGGTGATGTATTCTTTGAAGAAATCAATGATTAAAGACATTATTGTGGACATGCAAGTAGTTCATTTAGTTATTCTAAATGCCACTATCATATCAGCTACAAAGAGATTCTTATAGTGAAAGAGGTATTGAAAAATTCACCTTCCACCTCACTCCTTATAAATCATCATTGAATGGATAACACCTCATTTCCAAAAATCCTTGACCAATCTAAGAAAAAGATTCCTAATAGTCAATTGCTTCAATGGCAAGAGTGGTTTTTCTCTTATAAATATACCATTCATCACATAAAAGGCTACAAAAACAACCTTGCTAATTATCTCTCTCAGCCTACGAAACCTCTCTTGTTTTTCTCCTCTTCTATCAAACTTCCAATTCCATTATTTTGGTTAATGGATTTTCCTCGATTTGCTTGATATAAAAAGGAATTTCCTCCTTTATATCGTACTCCTCTAACTACTGTCAAAGAACTCTACCTAGTTTTGCATAAGAGTTAAATTTATTATTTACATTTGGCACTTATTAAGTATGACATCCTTCCTTGTCTTGTTTTCTTTGACCCTACTACTCCACATAAAATGGTTTATCATATTTATAATACCATTGATGAATTCACCATATGGCATCTCTGGGCAATGTTTGCCCTCTATGCAACCTCAGTTGCCTTTTCACCTCTATATATCTATCGTCACTTATCTGATCCAACAAATTCCAAATCTCTTTTATAGACATTTCTTGAATGGTTTCAACCTCTCTGCAAATGGAAAATTGATATGTCCTTAATCTTGACACGTCATCACTTATGGGAATCCTCTTTGGACGATCAAGATGTTTATTCCATTTTTCTTATTCATCGTCCATATGTTATAAGTGACTTTAGTCAACTTTGCACATTTAATCATGTTTAGCAATGGCGAATCTCTACCTCCTGGTCTATTGATCAAACGAGTTTTCTGGAAGAGTTACATTCTCTTTTAGACCAGTTGAATCAAGGACATAGTTCTAACTTTTCAACAACGTGCACATCTCTTGGACCTTAATATGGAGATTCTGAACTTCTTTAACCAATTCTCACTCCATCACCAAGCGAATGGACTTCTGTTGCTAACAATGTAATTCATATATGAGTCGGTGATATACCTTCACCTTTTCCTCACCAAATAATGGAGTCCAGTACGTTATCAAGTCCAATTCATTCAAGCCCAGCTCATGCATCCAGTTCTGTTTCTATCCTATGGCCTTCTGAATGGGCTACTACAAATATCGATAACTTGATTGAACAAATCGACAAAGAAATGGAATTGACAGATGAACCTGACCTCACTTTATCTCTTTAAAATGAACATATTATCTTAGGCAACTACTGATAAAAACTTTTCATGAAAGATGGTCCCATATATCACTTTCAAGTTCTTATTGATGATTCCATCTTCTCATCAGTCACCTTTAGACTTTAAAAGTAGGGGTACTATTTACCTTTAGACTTTTGTAAAGGTAGATTTGCTTTTAGAAAAGTAGATTCCTTTTGATAAGGTTAGGTAGAATTATTGGCCTTCTTTTCTGAAGTATTCATCATGAGTTATCATTGTACTTTAGTTTCTTTTCTAAAGGTGTCATAATTATGTCTTTAGGTAGATTTACATTTCTAACCTTTGCTTCGCTTATAAAAGCAAGGTTCGCCTTCAATTATAAGTATGCTTCGATATATGCTTTAATATCTTAGAAGCCTTTTGTAAAAAGCTTGAAGGGTAATGAAGTTTGTTTTCTAAGCCTCTTCCCCTTCCTGAAAGCTTCAAAGACTTGAGTCTTGTATCCTTTTTTTGTCTTGGTGTAGGATGAGTATGCTCTACATTCGCCTCTTCTGAGGATATTGTGTATCAAAAAATATATGATAGTCTAGCATCATATCTAAACAATTTCTGCTGCAACTAGATTGTTTAACGGGGAATGACGAGTAAGAGTATGTGAGAGAAGTAAGGTTCCTGAGAGGAAAGATGAAAGTTGTGCCCATGAGCCAAGAGAGCTAGAGAGGGCTTTATTGTCTCGTCCATCATACCTAGAACTTTCTTAAGGTATACATACTTCCAATTGATAGTCTAGTCTAAACGAGAGTTGTTTGCCTTTGGCATAGCCATGGCCCAGTTTGGAGTCATAGTTTCCCTGTGTGCCCTTCAGGGTCCCCGAGTGATATCAGAGCCAGAACTTTTGTTCTAGCCAGGTATATTTCAGTATACTGTTGCCCCCTGGTTTTTAAACCTTGTCCTGTTAGCCTTCGTTGCTGCAGAGAGTTTCCACATATTCACTGTGGCTTAATTTTGGGAACATCCAAACCCTTGCATCTTGTCAGAGTGGGTAATATTGTCTCTTGTCGTTCATTAAAGTGAGTAAAGAGAGAGTCTATAAAAAATTATGGAAACATTATCTTCTGACCCCGTTCATTTATCTTCAACTTTGTCTATGCCTTCATTACCGTCTAGTGTGAAGCATGTCTTATCAAACAAAATCAAAAATCTAGTAGAAATTACTCATATACCTGTAAAAAATCATATGTGCAAGTCTTCTTTACCTTTGTTGAGTCCGTACAGTATATATTCTTGTGAACATTCTTGGATGAGAAGTATTTGTAGTGTTTTGTCTACTTCTGGATCTCGTGTGAAAGAAATAATCAAAGTTTCAAATTGGAATAGTGTGATCTCAGATCTACCACTGTAAAATAGTACGTAAAGCTTGAAATCTCTAAAGAACTGATCTCTTTATAGAGGGAGAAAAATCATACACATCTTCATGTTGGAGCTATACGACTTGTTCTTACTCTTCATGGAAGAGAGGGAATACTTATGATAGCGAGTAAATCTCTTCTCAACACTGCCCACATAATGTACCAAAATGCTTTTATTAGTATTCTACTGACAACGCTCAACAAAGGAAGTGTCATCTTGACTATAGCACCTAATTTCAACCTCAGGTTGGATGATCTTACTTTGTCTGAACGACTACAAGTTCAGATCTAGATCACTGGAGCAGATCAAGATCCTACAGCCATCATGGCTATTTTATATCACCAGATAATCTATCATCTACAAAATCATGCTTTGGACCTTAACTTCCTGAATTTCACTTCAGATGCACTTTACATGGTCGCTGATTGGTCTAATGATCATACCACTATCATTGATATCCCGAAGCAACTACCAACATAGGAACTTGAAAAATTGATACCTACTGAATGGATTCACCAACTACCAAAAGGTGTTCCACGTGCCTCATCGACACTCTTTTTATATGACGACTCCTCCAATTCTAAAGACCTTGAGAGATGTAACCGTTAAGTCCATCTATGCACGACCTAACGAAGATCCATTTGGATCTTCAACATCTGGGATAATCCTTATGATCCAGGCCAAATATTCTCATACGGAAGGTAAATCTAGTTTTCCTGTTCATTATTTTAAATCTAATGGAGATCCAGTCTATGCCAGTCATCATTGTGGACATTTTGTATGGGACATCAACCCATCTATGTGTGAACCAGACTGTGAGATTTGTCTCAATCTTGAGTCAGATAGTGATGATGATGATGATGATGATCGTTATTTAAGACAAAGAAGGAAAAAGAAAAGGCCCAAATCTTGTTGTATGCCTTCTTGTAAGTATCATTCTTTTAGAGATGATCAAGATCCAGACAATTCTAGCTCTTGTATAGGTCTAATGATAAAACAATCCAGACCTAAATCTCTACGAGAGATATTGAAGTTATCTATATGTAGATCTACATACAGATTTACATCTAGATCTAAGCCAGAAGTTCCTGTTATGACTCCTAATATTATACCCTGTATGATGGCAAAGCCATATGAAAACTTAGCCAATACCTCTTAGTTAATCCTTAAGTCATCATCTGAACACATGTCTGAACCATCAATTGATTCTTTAGCACAGTTTGCTAACCTTTTAGAGTTATCCAATGTTTTGATGACGATGCCTCAATATACTAAAGCTGAACCTGAAATTAGTGAAGCAGAATCCACAGGTATTGAACCTTTTAGACCTGAACCTGCATCTCAAGCAACACAAGCTCAGCTAGCTGCATAGACTACAACCAAGTCTACTTCAGGACCATGGTTTACGTTCGATAATTTACCCCCAAAGAAATGGAGGGATAAAATACATGAATTCAGTGCATGGATTGATCTTTAAATGACCAGACCTAATTATCATCTGCTAGATATTTTGTTTGAATTCACATCTCGTTTCACTAGTACTTTGCGAGAATGGTGGCAAAGTATTAATGATTATCAACGCCTTCAGTACATTCAAGTCACAACAGCTGGAGCACTACTTGGCATAACTCACAAAGAGTTTATTGGTGATTTTCAACTCATTGACAAACTAATATGCTAGGAGTACTTCGCGATGAAATGTTGTTCTCTTAATAAGCGTGATATTTAGAAGCATTACCAATGCATGATGAAAAGGTATTATCTTGTGAATGGATGGAATGATTTTAATCTTCAATATACTTTTATATCATCCATTCTAGATGAACTGCAACTAGAACTACAAAGGACCATAGTTTCTCTACAACGAGACATATCAATAATATCTCTTGGAGAAATCTATCAGCTTGCTTTAGCTTCTCTTTATAAGTTATATGATTCGCATACCTTGTTTAAGAATATCATTAAAGGCGACCCAGTTCTCAAACAGGCTTGCAAGAAGCCTTATGTCTAGATCAAATGCAAAGATAAAAAGACTTGTGAGTGTCTTAACAAGAAGAAAGCTCATCTTCATCAAGTCTATCATCAGAGAAAGTTCCACAGAAAGAAGGAAGGCTATAAGCATTTGAGAAAAATCTATGAAAGGAAGAACAACGACAAAAACAAAAGATTCGTTAGGTTCTTCAAAAATTCCTCTCATCGATATAAGCCAACTCGATGTTTTCTCTGTGGATAGCATGGTCACTTTACAAATAAATGTCCTCACAAAACAAAGAAAGATCTTAAGTTATTGCAACAACTCAAGGTTATTCTAGCAATTCATTCTAACAATGACTTTGAGGAATTGATTGAGGAACAATCTTAAGAGGACGAAGATATCAAGTTTGCTATTTTTGTGTTAATGTCTGAAGAAGAATCATCTCTTCCATTTGCTTCTATAGACGATGATTCACTATACATGCTACAGTAGACTTGTCTGAAAATAGATCGTACACCAGTACAACAACCTTACGTCCATATCCAACTCTTTCAACAGGATAAATATGATAAGCGCATCAAGACTGTTGGATTTATGGATACTGAATCTAGTCGTAAGATTGTGACGACTATTATATTATCATCTGACATATGGACGTCTCATGAAGAATACTTTACTTCTGCTGATGGTAATTCTTTTAAGATTAGGTTAATAATAGGAAGACGAATTGGCATCTGCCTCTTTTCTCAGTGTACAGCTTGGACTAAAGTACTTGGAAGTAATCTACCAGGCCCAGACATTTTGATTGGTATAGATACATACAGTAAAGCATCACCTTTGCATATCCTACCCACAAGCCTTAATTATCGATCACTATTCAGCCCATACACTGAAATAAAAAAATGTGTTTGAAGTAACCCAGGTTCCTGCACATTACACTGCATTTCGAGATAAATTGTTGGAATACTGTCCAGGTTCTCATGCACAATTTACTCACCCATATTCTCTGTAGAAAAATGTTGACTTTTTCATAAGTCTACCATTTAACAAGAATGAGGATATTAATCCTACAAAAGCCACACAACTAGGGATGAACCCTGATGATTTGAAGCTTGTACTTAATTAGTGTGCCATCCTTTTGAAACAAGAACTTATTGAGCCCACAAAGTCGGATTGAGTTTGTCAAGCATTTTATGTAACGTTCAAAGTAGAAACGTGGAAAAAAGAAATTAGTCATTGATTACAAACCTCTAAATGCTTCTAAAAGTTTGATCTGAAAGAAGGATTTTGGCAATTGGGTATTCACCTAGAAGAATGACATAAGACTGCATTCTACATTCTCAATACACGGTACCAATGGACTATTATGCCATTTGGACTTAAAGTCCCTCCATTACTGTTTTATAAATCCATTACAAAGATCTATGAGCCTATCCTCAACGTTGCACTAATCTACATTGAAGACATCTTACTGTTCTTAAAGACCCATGAGCAAAATACGACCCTTCTAGAAAGATTTTTGGATCTCACTCAACAATATGACATTATATTTTCAGCTTCAAAAAGCATTATTGGCACTACATAAATTGAATTCTTGGGTATGCAATTCAAAGATGGATTCTACTAGTTAGGTACACATATTGCAAAAGAACTATTGCAATTTCCGGATGAATATCTCACTGTTAAGCAGATTCAGCAATTCCTTGGAATTGTTAATCACATTCAAGATTTCATACCACACGTGGCTGCTCATACTTCAAGCTTATCTAAGCTTTTGAAAAAGAATCCACCATTTTGGAATCCACCATTTTGGATGAAGGAACAAACAAAAGCTGTCAAGCATCTAAAACAAATCTGTCAAAATCTTCCACCCCTAAAGATTCCTAATCAAAGACAAGATGTCTTACAGACTGATGCTAGCATTATAGCTTTATCAACACTACTCCAGCAACATCCTCCATAGCCACCAGATGCTTTCTCTCCCTATAAGTATCCCATTTCTCTTCGGTATAATATATTTATTGAGTCCTTTATTGCTACAAAATTTTTTCACAAAAAGCACAAAAACATGGCCAGTAATCCTCTTTTTGCCTTCACAAAAAAGTCTTTTCCTTCTATAGCTAGTAATCTTACTAGTGTTTCTGAAGTTGCCTCACTTGCTTGTATTAGTTTATTCTACTACTTGCATTAGTTTTTGAGTGAACATAATTCTATTGGAAATCCCACAATGTTCAATCTCAAGGCACCTTACCTTAATGTGACTTTCCTTCAAGATCCTATATCTGCGAACATATTATGGTATCTCTGGGCACTCTCTGCCCTTTATGCTTGTGCTATTACGATATCACCTCTTCAGTTATATCAGAATCTCTGTAATTAAAACAATGGAAGTTCTTTACGATAGACATTTCTGGAATGGTTTCAACTGTTAGATCAATGGAAGCAATAATGTTCTTTAGTCATTTAACAACATCGTCTATGGATTGCTTCAGTTAGATGACAATCCACACATTGCTTCTTCATTCTCCATCGTCCATATAGAGAAACTTATACTAGTATTCTTTACACAGAACAACGTGTCCAATTTTATCACACATCTTTATGTTGGCCACGAAATCTAGAAAATGTGCTTCAATCTTTGAGAGATTTTCTTAAGGAGATTAGTCACTTTTCAAACATACCAGTCCTTACTACGTCTATTGGACCATTTCCTATGAATTTATTTCTGGTGAACCCAAATTACTAGAGGTCGATATTCCTGGTTCCAATAGTCCTGAATATGACACAGAAAAAACAGTCTCAGACATTGCAGGACTTTTGCAACCATCTAACTCAGCTTTCCAGGATGCTCAAGACCTAAATGATGATCCTTATAGCCCTAATGAAGATGATATAAACCATTTCCTACATCAACTTCATACATGTAAACTCAGTCCTAATAAAAAACAAAAATCACATTAAAAGGATACTAACAGCTCAGATGATCTTGACTCTCCATCTAATCTTCAATTTTGGCATGAATCAATTTGTGACCGATAATCCCTTGGATTCCTTGGATCATAATAAGACACTTCTTTTAAGACAATGATTCCACTGAAGACTTTGAAGTCATAAAAGTAAGCACATCATTTCCGGCAACCATCGATAAAGACTTTTGATAAAAGATGGTCCTATATATCACTTTCAAGTTCCTATTGATGATTTCATCTTCTCATCATTCACCTTTATACTTTTAAAAGTATGGTACTATTTACTTTTTGACTTTTGTAAAGGCAAATTTGCTTTTAAAAAATTAGATTCCTTTTGATAAGGTTAGGTAGCATTATTGGTCTTCTTTTCTAAAGTAATCATCATGAGTCATCATTATACTTTAGTATCTTTTCTAAAGATGTCATGATTATGCTTTAGGTAGATTTACATTTCTAACCTTTGCTTCGCCTATAAAAGCATATCGATCAGCGACTATGTAAAGCACATCCAAAGTGGAATTCAGGAAGTTAAGGTCCAAAGCATGATTCTATAGATGATAAATCATCTAGTGATATAGAGTAACCATGATGGCTGTAGGATCTTGATACCACTCAGGGACCCTGAAGGGAACACAGGGAAATTATGACTCCAATCTAGGCCATGGCTATGCCAAAGGCAAATAACTCTCATTTGCACTAGACTATTGGCATCACAAAGTCGAATTGAAAGTATGTATACCTTAAGTAAGTTCCAGGTATGATGGGCGAGACAATAAAGTCCTCTCTAGCTCTCTTGGCTCACGGGCATAACTCTCATCTTTCCTCTTAGGAACCTTACTTCTCTCACATACTCTTACTCGTCATTCCCCGTTAAACAATCTAGTTGCAAAGGAAAATGTTTAGATATAGTCCCAGACTGTTATATATTTTTTGATACATAAGATCCTCAGAAGATGCGAGTGTAGATCATACTCATCCTACACTAGGACAAAAAAGGAAACAAGACTTAAGTCTTTAAAGCTTTCAAGAAGGAGAAGAGGCTTAGAAAAAAAACTTCATTAAACTTCAAGCTTCTTATAAAAGGCTTCTAGGATATTAAAACATGTGTCGAAGCATACTTACAATTGAAGGGGAGCCTTGCTTTTATAGGCGAAGCAAAGGTTAGAAACGTAAATCTACCTAAAGACATAATCATAACGTCTTTGGAAAAGAAACTAAAGTACAATACTTGAACAAATTGGCTTAACTGATGTACGACAAATGTGATGTCTGGCCGCGTATAACCCAAGTATAACAGCTTCCCTACCAGCTGTCTGTACTGCTATGGATCATCAAGAAGTAAGCCATTTTTCTCTGTCAAGAGCAAACCTTTCTTCAGAGGAGTAGACACAGGTATATTGCCTATCAAGCCTGCAGATTCAACCAGATCCAACACATACTTCCTCTGGTTGATGTATATACCATGGGGTGACCTTGTAATTTCAAGTCCCAAGAAATACTATCCTTTATAGTAAAAGTGGCATATAAAAACTTCTTCACTTTCCAGATTTCCTCTTTTGATTCTCCTATTAATAACATATCATCTACATAGACCAAGATGACCAAAAAACAAGAAGAATTATGGAGAGTAAACAAACAATGATCATTTTTGGACTGTTTAAAACCATAAGTTTGTAGTTGAAAAATAAGTTCAGCATTCCATTGCCGAGAAGCCTACTTAAGGCCATATAAAGATCTTTTCAACTTATAAACTTCATGTGGAGTTGTTTTCGAATATCCTTCTGGCTGATGCATATAGACCTCCTCTTCTAAGAATCCATGACGGAAAGCATTGTTGATGTCTAGCTAGTGCAAAGGCCAATTCTTTGCAGACACAAGTGCAAACAAGATTCTCACTGTAACCACCTTGGCTACTAGTGAGAAACTATCATTGTAGTTAACCCCTGTAATGTGATTATACCCCTTGGCCACTAATTTGTCCTTAAATCTATCAACTTCTCCATTTGGCTTCAACTTTACCTTGTAAACCCACTAAGAACCGATAGCCTTCTTTCCTTCGAGTAATGGTGTAAGCTCCCATGTTTCATTTTTCTCAAGAGCTTCCAATTCTGACTTCATAGCCATAATCCAATTAGGGTCTTGGCTGGCATGAAAATAAGACATAGGTTCTTGAATGCTAGAAACATTAGCTAGAAAATCAACATAAGTTGTACTGAAATCAAGATTCACAGTAAAAGGATAAGTATTAGGAGTATAATTGTAAGAGGATTGCATATCTATATGCTTTAGATAAGAAGGCTTTCCACTCACTTAGGACATAAAATCATTTAACCAAGATGGTTTCTGCCTTGCTCGATCACTTCTTCTAATTGGCAATGTAGGTTCTGTAATGGTAGGTTCAATAATTTCAGGTTTTGCTGTATCGCCAATATCTGTCATCTGCAAAGGTGAAGCAACCGAATATGAAGAAGGAACAAAAATATTAGCACAAGTTGTATCTGAGTCACCTGAAGGATTCAACAGAAAATGATCATCCTGCACAATTGAAGGTAAAGCAATAGAGCTGATAGACATATCATTAGTATCCATAGAATGTGGTCGGGTCGGTCATGCAGGGCCCGAACCCAGTCAAAACGACCCGTGGGCCGATCGGTCCATTCTTCAAAGATCAGTCTCATACCTAATGG
>JANITW010141216.1:0-12411 GCA_027564335.1 Erythroxylum williamsii | reverse complement strand
TCATATTTTTGGAATCCTATTTCACCATAATATAATAACAACAATACTCAGTAAAAATCTCACTAATATGTAAGATCTACGGAGGTCTAGTAGTACATAGCCTTACCCCTATTATATATTACCAATTCCTTAAATCTTTTATGTAACCCCATCAATTAGCACAGAAAAGCTTGTACAAGTAAATTACCTTTTTCTTGATTTGATTGTGTAGATGACATAGTCATAACTTCAAGAAGTATCAACGGGTTTAAGAAGAGGATGCTGTTCTTTCGGTAGCTTTCATGGCTTTTTCACTTCTATTGGTGCCAAAATGGAAGTAGTAGTACAAGACATGGTTTTTAAAGAAAGGGGATGACACAAGACAACGTAGAAAGAGTTATAGAACCCTTTTAGCCCATCAAAATCATCATCAGTTGTAATTTCTAAACCTTTTGGGAGTTTGAGAAGCTCATCGTGATTAAACCTCAAAAGAGCAAACAGTGATGGATTAATCATTTGTTTGTTAGAATTGTGTCAGTTTGTTAATTAATCGTTTAGCATATGTTTAGCCTGCATCAAGCAGACACACAAACACTCACAAAAGTCAAGTTTTCAACCCCAAAAAAACCTTAAGACTACCTAGAACACAAAAGGTATATAAAGAATGAGACAAAGAAAGAGAAAGAGCTTTTACATTAGCTACCATTGAGAAACCTTAGAGAGAGTTCATCGAGACATTGAGAAAAAGAAGAAGGAAGAGAGGTGTGGAGAAGAAGTCGACTGGAAGTACTTCTAGAAACATAAAGATTCTAGATGTTGTTGTCTTTATCATCGATTGAGATCTTACTTCTGGTGTATTTTCAATTTTATTAATGTATAGAATTGGGATAGCTATTGAGATGTGAATGTTGTGGTGCAACACCACCCATCGTGGGACACATGGTGTGGCCAGTCGCTAGCATCGCCTTGCATCGCCAGTAGAAGGCGATGACTCATAGGTGATGCCACTGGGTGAATTCGCGAGTCACAAACAACACCAGTCATGGTGGAGACGCAGCCACAAGCAGTGAAGAGACGTGAAAAAAAAGCAGATTGGGCGGCGGCGTACCAATGATAATAAGAATTTAAGAAAACTGTAGGAGAAGGGAAGAAGATAGGAGAAAATAGTTCTGATAATGCCAGATGCCCTTATTCATGCTCTAACAACCTTTAAATACAAAATTTTGTCCTAAATATGTGGAACTCCCACACGACTAAAATAACGAAATAATGTTGGTAGATTTCCCACTTACAACTGGAAATAAAAAACAATATAAAATTAAACCATTACTCCTACAAAGCTACTACACGTTGAGGAGGTTAGCCATTACTCCTATAAAGTTGCTACATGTTGAGGAGGTAAGCCATTTTCTATGATCTTCCGTATATTATTAACAACAAGGGAAAAGTGGGCTGTTGAGATAAAGTTTAAAGACCAAGTCAGTGAGCAAGTCCTGCAAGTAATGATCATGTGAGAGAGAGAGCTATAGGTTGCTTGTACAGGGAGATTTTTTTCTATCAGTCCATCCAACCCATAAAGTCCTTGTCCTCAAGGACAAAATTTAGTTAGGCTTTTAAAAATCATCTGAGATTTTCCCATGTTGCGTCTACTTCCGAGGTGCAAATCCACTTTATAAGCACTTCAATAACTGGCCTATACCGCCCTTTTTGGATGACTCACTTTTCTAAAATCTTCTTAGGGGTTGGTAAAATTACAGAATCATTAGTGACAGGAGGTAGAGTAGAAGTGGGAGGCGGCCTATCACCTAGATGTTTTCACAAGAGGTTGATATGGAAAACATTATCTATGTTTGCATCTTTAGGCAGACAGAGATAAGCCACAGGACCTATCTTCTCCAGTATTTCAAAGGGCTCGTAGAAGCGAGGAGAGAGATTTAGAGGGCTACGAAATGCAACAGAAGTCTACCTGTAGGGTTGTAATTTCAAGTAAACAAAATTATCTACCTGGAAGTCCACGTCTCTTCTGTGTTTATCAGCTTGGAACTTCATTCGCTCTTGTGCTCCTTGCAAGTTTCTTTTCAAATCACGAAGGATGATGGTGCGATCTTTGAGATATGTGTCCACTGCAGCCACTTGTGCCATACCTAGACATACTGAATTATTGTTGGAGGTGGTCTTCCATACATTACTTAGAAGGGAGAGATTTTTGTAGTTGAATGTTCACTCGTATCATAACTTAATTCAGCCCAAGGCAGCCATTCACTCCATTTTCGAGGTTGTTCTCCTGTGAAACATCGCAAATATTGTTCCAAAATTCTGTTAAGAACTTTTGTTTGTCCATCAGTTTATGGATGATAATTGGAGCTCATCTTGAGTTCTGTCCCTTGCATTTTAAATAATTGAGACCAGAATAAACTTATAAAAACCTTGTCGCAATCACTGATGATGGACTGTGGAACCCCATTGAGTTTAACTACATGATTAATGAATTCTTCAACAACTGTCATAGTAGTATAGGGATGAAACAAAGGAATGAGATGGCAATATTTGGAGAGGCAATCAACAACTACCAGTATGACCGTGTAACCATAGGAAGGAGGCAATCCTTCTATGAAACCATTGATATATTTTTCCAAATTTTTTCTAGAATTGGTAGAGGTTGCATGAGTCCTGCATCAAAGTCTCATATTTGTTTTGTTGACAGATGACACAAGTCTTGATAAACTCTTTCACGATTCGATTAAGCCCTGGCCACTGAAAATTTTGGTGTAATTTTGATAGAGTCTTGTCATAACCGAAATGCCCCCCATTGGTGAAGAATGATATTCTTTAAGAATCTCACGAATTAGAGAGCTATAAGGACACAAAAAGATTTTTCTTTTGCAAAAATAAACACCATCCTTTACCAGAAAATCGTGCCTAGTAGGCTGCTGTTAGAAAATATGTTCATAAAAAGAATCCTCTTTTACTTCTGCTTGTAACTTCTTGCACCAATCAACTACAGGTATGGATATTGCAGTCACTTGGAATTCTCCCAAATTTGATAAGGCATCAAGACCTTGATTTTCACGTCCTCTCCGACATTTTATTTTATAATCATATCCCATGAGTTTCAGTAACCACCTCGCTTGAGCAGGAGTTATGATTCGTTGCTCTAAAAGGAATTTGAGAATTCTTTGATCTGTTCTGACAGTGAAGGGATGACTAAGAAGGTAAAGTTAGCACTTTCGAATTGCCTTCACTATCACCAACATCTCCTTCTCATATGTGGAGAAATTCAATGCCGCTCCCTTCAACGCTTCACTGTAATAGACTATTGCTCTCTGATTCCTTGACAAAATTGCTCCGATCTCAGTGCCACATGTGTGACTTTCGACGACAAACTCTTGGGTGAAGTCTGGTAAAGCTAGTCTAGGAGGGGATGACAGTGCCTCCTTGAGCTTATCAAATGCCTTTGTTACTTCTGTATTCTAAGAGAACCCATTTTTAGTCAGTAAACGAGTAAGAGGGGTAGTTATATCTCCAAAATTTCGGATGATTTTTCTTTAATAGTCTGCGAGTTTAAGAAAGCCCCGCACGCCCTTTTGATTGTTAAGTTGTGGCCACTCCTTGATTTCTGCTATTTTGTTAGGATCAAGTGCGACTCCTTGCCTTGAGATCAAATGCCCCAAATATTCCACCTTCATGACTCCAAACTGGCATTTTGTCAACTTGGCAAATAACTAGTAAGTAGTGAGAGTCTGTAGAACAGTTTCCAGGTGACTTATATGCTCCTACCAGCTCCTACTATACACAAGAATGTCATAAAAAAACAAGGATAAACTTTCTTAAATATGGGGGAAAGATCTCGTTCATTAAAGCTTGAAAAGTGGTAGGAGCGTTTGTGAGTTCGAAGGGAATTACTAAGAATTCTTAGTGTCCTTCATGTGTTCTGAAGGCCGTCTTGTGTATATCTTCTTCTTTGACCTAGATTTGATGGTAGCCTGATTATGGATCTAGCTTAGAATAAATTTTTGTACTATGCAATTCATCCAAAAGTTCATCAATGACAAGAATCATAAATTTGTCCTTCACCGTAATATCATTCAAGGCCCTATAATCAATACAAAATCTCTAACTTCCATAAGATTTTTTTACTAACAAGATAGGTGATGAGAAGGGACTCTTACTAGGACGAATTAATCCTGATAAAGGCAATTCTTGGACCATTTTTTCAATCTCAGTTTTTGACAAAAAGGATAATGATACAGTCTTACTGAGATTCGTTTGCTGTCAGGTTGAAGTGGAATATAATGATCCTGCACACAATGTGGCGGAAGAGTTGTGGACTGTTCAAATACGCAGCTGTATTTTATGAAAAGTTGTTGTATCTTAGGATGAGATTCGGTTTTAGGGGCAGCTTCTATGTCTTTAACCTATAAAAAAAAAAGTGGAGTCGTGTACCATATGGAGCTCCTTCTTTTCTAATGACTCTAGTTCTCCCCTTCCGATGCCATAAAAAGTGTGAGATTGGTCCCCTTTTTTAATTGTCATGGTGAGAGTGGCATAGTCGGTCTCTACAGGTCCAAGAGTTGCCAACCATTGAACTCCCAAAACAATCGGGTATGCTGCAACTGGAAGAACATAAAAATCTGTTGTGGTGTGATATCCTTGAATAATCAAGAAGAGATTAAGACATCTTCCCTGGCAAGTCCTTTTTTCTTTGTTGGCAATGGTAATTTGAAGGTGCTAGTCTTGTATCACCGTTAAGCCACATAAATCCACTAAATTCTAATCCACGAAGTTGTGAGTACTGCATTATCAATAAGAACCGCTACATCTTGCCCCTTTATTCTTCTTTGTAATTGCAAGGTTTGGGGGTGATCCATTCCAACCATAGCATGTAGTGACATGTCCGGTACCACTTCAAAAAATTCTAGCTGGTTGGTCTCCTTAATTTCATGATCCAAGCTATCTTCGATGGTGAAGAGTTAAGGTTTTTGATAGCAATGGCTTTGGCTATAACACTTGTCACAGTAATAACATAATCCTTTATCTCTTCTCTCCTTTACCTCTTGACTAGAAATTCTATGAAAAAGGGGGTTGATTGCTGGTGGTTTTGGCAGTAGGTGGAGGTTCCAAAATGCTAGGTTGCATGTTGCTCCTGTTGGTCCAAGGGGTGCGGCTGCTATTGATATTTATCTTTTGTAAATTCAGCTTCTCTTCAACCAATCTTGATACTCCGATGGCATCTGTCAAATTTCTAGGTTGTTTGATTTTAACATCCAACCTGATATCTTCTTTAAGCCCTGCAATAAAACATCCTACCAAAAAAGGTTGAGGCAAGTTATCAATACGACGAGAAAGTTATCAATACGATGAGAAAGTTTCTTGAATTCTTCCTGATAAACAGAAATCGTAGTGGTCTGTCTAAGGCGAGTGATTGCTTTCGAAGGGTCTTCGTAGTCAGTAGGACCAAACCTAAGGAGAAGAGCCTTAGTAAATTCCTCCCATGTTATTGGTCCTTGGAATTTACCATACCACCTGCGCCATTGCAAGGCAATGCCCTCAAGATGAAAGGAGGCGAGGTCAACCTGTTGATCAATTGCAATATCACTGAACTTGAAATACTGCTCTGCCTTGTACACTAACCTTGTGCATCCGTACCATCAAACTTTGGGAAATGGAGCTTGATTTTCTGTTGGTTGTTAGCGTAAGATGTGTTTCCCTGGTGAGAGGTATTTTTAGGGGACCTCTGCCCAAAGGGGTTCTAATTTTCTTCACGAGTGTGGTGAGAATTCTATTGCGACAGCTCAATATTCTGGACTTTGGAAAGCAAGGTTTATATGGTGGAGTGAATTTGATCAAACATGGATTCATGGCGACCAAGTGCTTCTTGTACGTCATTATGAAACTCGGCGTTATTCTATTGTCGAGTTCCCATTGGAGCCAACCTGGCCCTGATACCAATTGGTATAGGTCTTATGATAGAACTTACCCCAAAAGCTAGCTTGAAGGGTGAGAGAGCTCATAAGCCTATAAACCCTATATCAATTTCTTCTATTATTGATGTGGTATTGATAAGGACTTTAGGAGAGTCACACCCCCAAAAGCTAGCTTATGAGGGTAGAGAGCCCCAACGTCCTTATAAATCCCATATCAATTTTGTGTTTAATCAATATGGGATTCAAGTCCCATACCATGCAATTAAATCAAACCGTAACATTTAGTCCTTATTAGTTGATAAGGACTTTAGGAGAGCCACATCCCAAAATCTAGCTTATGAGAGTAAAGAGCCCAAAGACCTTATAAATCCCATATCAATTTTGTATTTAATCAATATGGGATTCAAGTCCCATACCTTGCAATTAAATCAAACCGTAACATTCGTCACCAATGTCCTCATTAGTTACGGCCATGTTGGTCACGGCTGACACTTTCAGGTCACCACTCTGAGATCCTTGTTAGTCATGGCTGGCACTCCCAGGCCACTACTTCAAGACCAGCTCTGATACCAATTGATAAGGACTTTAGGAGAGCCACACCCCCAAAAGCTAGCTTATAAGGGTAAAGAGCCCAAAGTCCTTACAAATTCTATATCAATTTTGTAATTAATCAATATGGGATTCAAGTCTCATACTTTGTAATTAAATAAAACCGTAACATTCTTCCCCTTATAAGAACCAATTCTTAAGTTGAATTGGTTGATTGAATTACGTTATTGTTTTAGCTTAGTTACAGTTGAATTTTTACAATTAGTTCCAGTCTTAGAGTTTAGGATTAGATTAACCCTCCTCGTGGGACCAACACCTTAGATGCTACATGAATGACCCATATGCTTGCAGAATATCAAGGTTAAAATATTAAAACTTGCAAATATAAAAAACTCACAATCAAGTTTTTGGGGCCATTACCGGGGAGGCGATTAACTTAGTTCTATAGTTTAAGGCATTGAGTTTAGTTTGTAATTTTTATTTTCATTCATTGTTTTTCTATTTTTGCAATCGTGCTCTTACATGAACACAAGAGTCATAAGAAGTTTGAGTCGCACAACAAAAAAATTATGTTTCGATATCACTCAACTAGAATGAACCATTAGGAAAGATTAGCGCAACGAAGAAGAAAAATCATGAAGATAATAATGTCTGAGAAATTTCAATAGGATTTGGACCATGGAGTGAGCCAAGGATGACAATAGAGGACCCTTGTGGACTTTATGAGACAAGTGTTCAATGCGGCTAACCAAGGAATAGCTAGACCACCTATAGAAGCCATATCATTTGAAATTAACTCAGCTCTCTTGAACATGCTTCGACAGAATGTGCAATTTTATAAACTAGCAAATGAAGACCCTAACGTGCACATAGTGAACTTTTTAAAAATTTGTGATACCTTTAGGTATAATCAGATGTTGAAAGATGCAGTTAGAAACCCCTTACCCTTAGAGACAGAGCAAAACCTTAGTATCACTCCCTTAACTTAGCCAATGTTACCATTTAGGATCAGATAGTCCATATATTTTTAGATAAATATTTTCCCTGAATAAGACCACTAAGATCATCAAGGAAATCACCAACTTCCAATAAGGTAACGGGGAATCAATATATGAAGTATGGGAATGATATAAGGATTTACAAAGAAAATGCCAACATCACAACTTACCCAAGGAATTTTTGTTGAAAATGTTCTATAATGGAGTTACCCTACATATGAGAGGTAACATCAATGCAGCTTCAGAAGGATCATTAATGAGGAAGATAGTTGATGAATCTGAAGAATTAATAGAGGAGATGGCGAGTAATAGCTGTTTATGGATGAATAAATGGAATAGAAAAACTACCACATTCCGTTAGCAAAAAAGAATTTTGGTTGTTGATCAAATGATGAAAATGCAAATGAGGATTGATAACTTGACTTGACAGCTCAACAACATGAAGGCTTTGTCCTCAACTCTGATGGCACAGTTGATTGTTTTTTTAATGAAGGAAGGTGATCCAAAGTAAGTGATTTACATGGGAGCCCAGTATGGACGAGGAGGGGGAAACAACCCCTACTTTAACACTTACAACCCTGGGTGGAAGAATCAACCTAAATTCTCTTGGACAAATAATGTGGGAGGACAGTTCAAACCTTAAAGACAATCGGGCTTCCAACAATAAACCAAGCTCAATGGAATCTAAGTAGGATAAGATTTTAGATAAAATCGGAGACATGAAGGATGCATATAGGAGGCTTGAGAACAAATTCGAGCAAGTTATGAAGAACCACACCTCTTCATAGAAGGCTTAAGAACAAATTCGAGCAAGTTACTAATAACCACGTCTCTTCAATACATAATCTGGAGGTCTAAGTAGGTCAACTAGCTAAAGCAATATCTACTCGGAATACAAGAACCTTCCATGCAATATCGAGTCTAACCTAAAGGAAAGGATCATGGTCATCACTCAGACCCCAAGAAAATGAACTTAATCATACAAAGGAGAATGGAGATAAAGGAAAAAGATAAGTAATTATAGAACTCCTTCCAAGTGAGCTTGTAATTGAGCCAATCAAGGAATCTTAACCCAAATTACCATACCTTATTCTAGTGCAGTGGAAATCATTATCAAGTAGGGTAATGAGAAATTTTGAGGAGGTTGAATTAAACAAGGTTGAGCACATAATGGAACATCTACAAACGAGGCTCACATTAATGAAGTCGGTGAAGAAGAAGGTTAAGGAGTGCGAAGCAGAAGAAAACCCTGACATAGCACAAAAGAAAGAGATTTTTAGGGGATTTTTACATTCCTTGCAGTATAAATAGAGTCAACAAAGATAGGGCATTCACAGATTTGGGATCGAGTATCAACATGATTCCCTACACCTTTAGTCAAAATTTGGGGTTAGGATAGTTTGTACCCATAAAGATGTTAGTAAAGACGATTGACAGAACAATCCATTAACCGAAGGGGATTATTAAGGATGCATAAGTGTAAGTTGATAATTTTACTTTTCCCACAAAATTCTATATATTGGATATTGGTGAAGATGCCGAAACTTCTATGGTCCTTAGAAGACCATTCCTAGCTACTGCTAGCTCTATCATTGGTGCTAGTAGGTGGAACTAACTCTAGGGTAGGAAAGCAACAAGTAATCTTCAAAGTGTCAAAGAAAGACAATAGTTCTCCTTTACCTTTAACTAATTTCAAAGAACACAAACCTTGAGGGCAATAGGAAGATATTGCATGTAAGGCCCCAAATTATACCCTAGTTAAATGTTACCTATTCATGAAGGCATATGTGATAGGTGTTAAATTATGACATGATTGTAAGTTGTACATGTATTAAAATTTAGTTTGATCTTGAATTTTGGTTTAATGGATCATAGTTAATGAGTTGGAATTAACTGGCATCTTTAGGAAATTGAGGTAGTAAATGTACATTTGGATAAAGAAAATATCAAGTGGTAAGACAAGTTAGGACGTGGAAATTTGGATGACTAAACCTATACATTTAGTGACATTTGGTATGAGAAAATAAGGGACAAATGAAAATATAATTGAATGAATTTTGCAACTTTGATTAAGTGACAAGTGGACAAATGGAATTGATACATTTGGTGGCTTATATGGTGGACAAATAAGAAACATGCAAAGGTGACCAATGCCATATTATGAGAGTGACACCCAACTATTTATGTGTTAAGCTTACAAGACATTTTCGTAGCCTTCATTCAAGCATCTCCACCGAAACCATCCACCCTTTATTAGCTCAAAATTTAGCTTCAATTTCACTTAGAATTCTTGCAAGATATTACATCAAGAAAGCTACCACATGCTATCTTCTATGTTGCTGTCTTTTGGTGTTAAGAGCATCCTAGTTTCGTTTAGATTTTGGACTTGTGTTGGTTGTTTGGAAGGCTAGTTTAGCTTGTTCTTTAAAGATAAGAAGGTTTGGGAATTCTAAACTTGATAGCATTTTGTGTTATGAATTATGTGATGTTTGAATGGAATTGATGATGAATTGAGGTCTAGAACATGATAATTATTTGATAGATTTTGTTTTGGAGTTTTATGCATGAAAGATCATGGATTGTGAGCTGCCTTATGAATGATTTTTAAATTAGAGCATGAATAAGGTAGAATTGAAGCAAAATTGATGGATTTTGGTGAAGGTGTGTCAAATAGAAGTGAAGAAGTTAAGTTTTGGAAACAAATTGGAGGCTGTGGGTGAGTGAACCTTTGGTTCACTCATCCCACGATCGTGGGATTTATAAGGTTCATTCCCAAAATCATGGGAAGTACTTAGGGAGGAGAAAAGGTTGGTTTTAGGCAATTGTTGGACTATATAAGCTTAAGATACCTTATAATAGAGTACTTGGACTTAATTAAGGTGTAAAATGAACATAGGTGGAATAGTTTAATTAAAGGTTAAACAAGATTTGGATTTTTAATTGAAGTTAGTAACATAAGAAAGGTTTTTTTTATAACGAAGTTCTAATTTTGAAACTTATAAGATGTTAAAGGAATGAAGTTTATTTATGAATGTTAAAGTGATTTAAAGAACAAGAGTAATATGTTAGTTATGAATGTTTATGAATTGGGAACTTGAGTGATTATATGTAATGTGTAACGACTTAAAGCTTAATTGTTTTATTGATGCAAATGCTTACATTTATAAGGCATATTAAGTTGATTGAATGTGAATGAATATGTTTAAGTTGAACAAAATGGAATAAATTCATCTATTTTACAATATATATTTTGCATGAAAATTATGAAATGTGATATGTTTTGTTTTAAAACTGCCAAGTCCTAGTCATGGGTAAATAGGCATGCCTAGAAGGGCCTGCAGTTGCTCCTGTGATACTAAGGTGTCTCTTGATATTGACACTTCGGTGTCTCTTGATATTGACAAATTGATGTCTCCTGATATTGACACTTTAGTGTGTCCTGTTATAAAGACATAAGTCTCTCCTGTTCTATGATACTAGTCATAGGTATCTTCTATACTGGTCCTGTTACCCATTTCTATAAAAAGGATTAGCAGGCTAACTTGTTTTGAATTCTGATTCATGTTTAGTTTTGGTATAAACTAGTTCTGATTTGATACAAGGTAAGCTTTGAGTTGATACAAAACATATTTTGATCTGATATATGTCAAATTTTTTGTTTGAAAGGATTATATCCTGTTATGATATTTAGTTCTAATACTTGTACATTATGTTATGATATTTATGAGTTTTGTTCTTATGTATGAATGTTCTGTGTTGATGAGTCATATTTTGTTCTAAGACATAATGTTTGGATTACTCTTTAATAAGAACAATTAAAGATTGTTGTGATATGATCTGAATTTGTATATATGAATGTTAAACGACTGTTAAAAATAGTTTCCATTATGTATCTTGTTTAGTTCCAAACTAAGCTATATATTTAATATAGTAGTTTTGCCTATTTATAGGTTCTAATAGGAAGGTTTGAGTCTGGGACAAAGACAACCACAGTGGTCAAGAAGAATGTGTTTGTGTTTTGGAAGTTGTTTTGTTTGAGTTTTTGTAATGAGACATTTTGTATATTGTGGATAAGTAATATCCCATAAATGATTTCTAATAACCTTTATATAGGTTGGCTTTTGAAATTATGACATGTATTTGGATAAGTGCAATATGTTTGATATGTTCTGTTTAAAAACAACTTTTAATAAAAGGAAATGTATGTTACTCGAGTTTCTGAGAATGCTTTAGTATGGTTGATATGTTTTTAATTTTATTATGTATGGCGTTTGTATATTCTCCTAAGGGGTATGCAGGGAGTTACATTGCGGATTATGGGAGTGCCTTCAGAAAGAAGCGATTGCATAGAAGAAGGCGAAGAAGGAGAGCCATAAAGAAGGTGGAATCAAGGGCGTGGTAGCTCATGTGCAAATTGTTAGATTAATGACTGCACTGCCATTGCACCACTCATTTGAACCACAATGAGAAAAAAAAGTGTTGGGACTCGATCCGAGAACCGGATCCCAACCGAAACACGAAGAGCGAAGAAAACAGAATCAAATGGAAAATGAAATTTCGCATCGAAATAACAAAATGCGGAAACCAATAGCAAGAACGAACTCGAATCACAACGCAAGCGGAAGCAAAGCAAATGCGAATCGAATACAGAATCGAAACGGAAACATAACAAATGTACTGAAACAAAACGAAACGAAGCGGATTCAATACTTAACAAATGTCCGACTTCCGTGCATAAATTATCTAAAGGAAGCGTCGCGTTGGAAATCTAGAATAAGACATATCCCGAAATCCGGTATAATTTTTTTTTTCATTCACAAATTTCATTCCTTTTCTCTTTCTTTTCAACATCATATTCTATTCAATCTCATGCAAATCAAATACAATAATTCCCACATTGGAAATTCATCCATATACAAATCTCAAATTTTTCATACTCTTATATACACTCATACATATCC
>JANITW010141093.1:0-12424 GCA_027564335.1 Erythroxylum williamsii | reverse complement strand
GTCATAGCAGATGCATTAAGTGGAAAGTCCTTAGGTAATTTGGCATATATCCTAATAAAGAGGAGCTCTTTGACTAAAGAGTTACATGATTTGATGGATTAAGTCGCTGAGTTTCATATTTCAGATTTAGGAGTACTACTATCCAGCATCAGAGAGTAATCGACATTGTTGGATATGATTAAGGTCGTTCAAGGCCAACACCCTAAATTTTAAAAACTTATGCATAAAGTTAGAGAAGGATGTGGCACGAAATTTGAGATCAATGGGGAGGTATGCTATGGATGAATTGGAGACTGTGTACCAAATATAGAAAACTTGAGAGGAGATTCTAGAGGAAGTACACTATGTGACAAATAATATACATTCGAGTTCCTTTAAGATGTATTGTAATATTAAAGATACTAATTAATAGGATGATATGAAAAAGGATGTGGTTAAATATGTCTCTAAATACTTAACTTACCAATAAGTAAAAGCTAAGTATTAGAGACCCTCAAATAAGCTGCTACCATTGCTAAGTCCTTAATAGAAATGTGAAAAGATCACAATAGATTTTGTGGTTGGCCTATCTTATACAAGGACTTGACGTGATTCAATTTAGGTGATCATATATAAGCTAAAATAGTTAGCACATTTCTTACCTGTGATAACCACCTACTCTATGTCTAAGCTTTTGTGGTTGTATATCGAGAAGATAGTGTGTCTTTATAGGGTGCCCATATTGATAGTCTCTAACCAAAGATCACAGTTCATGTCTTGATTGAAATTATAGGAGGCATTGGGCACTATATTAGATTTTAGCATAACATTCCTTCCTCAAACTTATAGGCAACCCTAGAGGATAATTCAGACCGTAGAAGATATGTTGAAGATGTGTATGATGGATCTTGGTGGTAGCTAGGACTTGCACTTGCCTCTAATCGAGTTCATTTATAATAATAGTTACCACATTAGTATTAGGATGGAATCTTATAAGGAAGTGCATGGATGAAAATGTAGATCATTAATGTGTTAGGAGGGTAGCGATAGACAATTGGAGGGCTCAGAACTAATCAAGATCACATCAGGGAAGATTTTATTAATCAAGCAAAGGCTAGAGGCAGTGTTCAACAAACAGAAGAGTTATGCGAACCAAAAGTGCAAGGAAGTGGAATTCAAGTCATAGAATTCGTATTTTTAAAGGTATCCCTGATGAAGGACGTGATGGGGTTTGAAAAGAAAGGAAAACTATCTTTAAGATATATTGGACCTTAAAAATAAAAAAGAGAGTTAGAAACAAGGCATATTGATTGGCTATATCACAAGTCCACCTAGTATTCCACATTTATATATTTTGCAAGTACAATTCTAATGCTTTTTATGTACTCCAGCACAAAGTGTGGAGATGAAGAGAACCTAACCTACAAAGGGAAGCCAATATCTAATTTAGATTCTTAAATATGCTTGTTATGGTTAAAGCAGATCCTTATAGTTAAGGTGATGTGGAGGAATGATAATGCTAAGGAGATCATTTGGGAAATAGAGCGAGAAATGTGAGAGTTGTATCCATACTTGTTTCACCAATACAATATTGATTTAAAATTTGAGGACGAATCCTTTTTCTAAGGAGGGGAAATTATAATACCCTCCCTTATATATCTGTATATCTATCTATCTATATATATAGATAGATTTTTCCTTCTAAAAGGTTACTATTTATGAAACCATCTTCTTTCTCTATTATTCATCACCTGTAACTCTAACCAGCCAATCATATATGTCAATCAATCTTCAAGCTCATCATAACTATACCCATTTTACCTTATAATAACATCATAATCATCACAAAAATTAAAAAAATTAGAGAAAAACTCAAATATTCGATTTGTTTCCTCCAGTGAGTGTTGTTGACCACCACCATTTGACTCCCCATCATTAGTCACCGTCAATATTATCGTCGATAAGCAAAGATGAAGGTTAGGGTTGTAAAATAAATTTTCTTCAATTCATTGAGATTGATTGCAAATTTGATTTTCTCATAGTTATAAAAGTTTGTCTACTCATTTGCTATAAATATTGTTGAATTTTGAGCTAAAAATTTTCAAGTAACTAGAGCAATATTTCAATCGTTGGAGAAACTATTATAGTGACTTTTCAACTACATTTTTAGAAAAGTTTTATAAAATTATATAAATTATTTTCATCATTTTTCTTTTAGGAACCATAGTGAAATTTTTAATGATTTGCGAGTTAAAAATCATAAAAAAATTTAGGCTAGAATAGGATTAAGGACTAAATTATATAATTAGACCATCCTAGCAAACCTAATGAGCTCTAGATTATTAATTAAGCCCAATAACTTATAAATGAAACTAATTATGATATTTTCTTTCCTATTTTATAGGTACAATCAGGAGTGGAATCCACGTTACATGGTTTGGACAAACATGTATATTAATCAAGTAAGTTCATATCTATCTACAAATATTGAATCCATATTACCTATTGAATATGGTTTTATATTGATATGTTGTTGACATGTTAAGATGGGTTGTATGCCTATATCCTTAAGTATGTGGATATGACATGTATATATATACCTATGTGAATATTACCATGATATCTAAGTATATGCATACGAGTTTGGGTACTTATAGCATACTGTATACATTTATAATAGTCTTCATATGACTAAGTGTTTGTTTTGTGAAATTGCATAAATGATATTTAGATTGTGTGTTGATGTGTTTGATTGTGTCTATGGTGGAGGAAAAATATGTAGAGCGTGCAATTTGATGGGTAAGCGATCCTAGTTAATGCTTGGCTAAAACCAGGTACTTATTTGATATGTATCTTATTGATATAATTATGACTTTCGATATGTTAAGTTAGGGTTGGTTTATTGGTAATATGTGTCTCCCCGCAACTCCTTTTGACTAAGAAAGCCTTATGGCCAAATGAGTGCAGGTGTATGGTTGGGCTATTAGTAATGCTTAGCTCCCCACATCCATATGAGGTGTAGTATTGTGAGGATTTATTCTTGGAGACTAGGGTCCTATAAATTTTTTTCTTTATGATTTATTATGCATTGCATGCAATTTTTCAAACATCATATATATGTGTTTATACTCATATAAATTGCATATCGTGTGAATGGTTGTTGTAGGGGGATATATACTTATTTAGTAATGACTGACTCTCATTAACTATATTTTTTAGGTTAGTTGCCACCAACTTTGCAGTAGTGACTTCGATAAGTGTCAGTTGCAGCATATCCACCTCTACATATGTTTTTCCTTTGTTTTCCCTTGTTCTTATGCTCTAGTGTACACATTGATATGATTTAGTATATTGAAAAATTTTCTTCTAATGCACACTAATATTATTATATTTTACTATGTATATTTATACATGTTTGTGATGTTATTTATTTTTTGCAATTTTGTATTTATTTCTATCACTAATAGTCAAGCCTACATATGATCTAAGGGCTTTGAATTTTGGGTTTTATATGTTGATCATGTGACCATTCAAGTCGTGGCATATAAAGATTGCTTATCTTGTTCAATTTATTGCTAAAATAATTTGTCACTAGAATAATAGCTTTTTTATCCTATATAGGTAAGCAATAACTGATGATCTCCATACTCAACAATCTAGACATGTATAAGCACTTAGATCTATTTGTAAACATCATCATGGCAATTGAAAAAATGTTCAAGATTTTTCTAGGGATTGGTAGAAGTGACATAACTTCAAATGCCAAGGTAAAAGGTGGATTTATAAGTGCTAAAAGGTAAAGGTGGCTTAGTAATCAAAGCAATGAGAATCACAAATAAGATGCTTTTGATCATGACAATATGGAAGGTTCACATAGATAAAAGGTCAACATAGGTTAAGTAAATGCATTCTCATTTCCTTAAAGATAAAACCTTGTAGAACATCAAACCTAAAACTAACTTCCTAGATCCTAACGTAGCTACTGAACTTAGTGGAACATATCAGAGAGCGTTTCAAAAGAAAAATCAGAAATGGTATAAACATCTGAATCTAGTTTGATAGTCACCAATTTGGTCCTTTATGTAAGCTTCTAAATTACAGCTCCATTAAAGCTATCTTACCTGACAATGCAATAAATGAAACAACATTCATGGGTGATTCTTTGAGCTAGCCCATTTATACATCTGGTTTCTGATCAATAATTCAAAACTTATCAGCTTATAATTCCACTTTGTATATGGTTAAGGCACCACTCTTCATCTTTCATAAATCAATCATGATTAGAAGTTTTCAAAAACACTTACTAATTTGTCTTGGACGATGGAAGATAAAGAACCAATAAGAAGTTTGATGGCAGGACGCTTAAAGGAGAAAAACTTTAATAGTAAGAGGCTTAGGTGATAAAATAAGTAATGTGAGTAGTACTAACCGGACAATATAATCTAAATTTATAACTTAAGTGATTTGCAAATTTGTTGTTTTGTAATTTTTGGTTTGACTTCCAAATCTTTTTTCTTATCATTCCTTGTTTTTTATGCAAAGGAACTTAAAGTCTAATGAAGAAATAAAAGAGAAAAATTGGTCAACTACAAACTTTAATTTGGTGGGATGGGAATTGAGAATTGAGTTGACAATAAAATAAGAACTGAAATTTAGATTCTATTAGGATTCTTTATTAAATAGGAAGTAGTTATAAGTTAAATATATTATTATAGTTTAGATATGCTGTCGTATTTGTTTAAAACTTAAACTTATAGAATTTTTTGTTAGAATATGATTTAAATTTATTAGGAACTCTTTCTTACTAGAATAAGAATTTTAAAAACTTTATAAAAATGTATATGCTCATCCCTTCGAGAATAACAACACAAATTTTTTTTTACAAACTTAAGTTTTTAATTAGAATGAATGATAATTTCTTCTGTTTGATTCTTAGACTCTACTAGTGATTCTTAATTTTCTACCCTCTACTAATATGAGCTATATTTTCTTAATTTGTTAATTTTAGCTACTAGTTAATGCTTGTTTTATTTGTCCTACATCAATTTTAGTCTTTTTGGGTTTTAATTTATTTTAATTTAAAAATAATAATGTCCTATTATAAGAGAATTGACTTAATACCTATGTGACTTTCACTCGTTGATAAATTTAATATCTAAGACGTGATAAAATCTCTCATCGTCACTGTCACAAGTGATGAAAGATTTTATAAATGGGCCGCGAGGGTTCCATAATTTTAATATTTTGGGCCTTTTGTTGTCTTAAGGCATTATTCTATTATACATAGTTACATACAAAAGGACAACATTTTGTTGCCTTTTTAAGGAGAAGAGAATAGAAAGTGCATAACTATAGCGGACAAGTAAATGGATTTCAATTTAAAGTTTTCCAAAAGTGACGAACCCCAATTGACTTTTTTCAGAAAACAGGGGTATGAAGGAGAAGGAAACGGTAGAGAGAAGTCCTGGAACCACCCTGGAAACACGTAAAATACCTAGTGTAAACAGCTTGAATGATTCAGGCACAAGGACAGAGATGCAGTCCACTAAGAACGGGACGACGCGAATTGGACCAAATGTGCTGATTCATCCTTATCCTGATTCAGCAGTTTCCTAGAAGTATTTCACATGGACTATTGCTATTCTTTGTCAACAGCCAGAATAGAACCCTAAACCAATCACAATCAACCTTGACAATTACAGCAGGCGCCTTTTGTCTCAACCTTGCGTGAACCATTGTTACGTCGCCTGTGGCATCCATAATGCCAAAGTTGATCGGCAGCCTTTCTAGAATGGAGCAACCGAGTTGTTTTGTAAAAAGCCATCTACAAGTTAAAAGTTTGTGAATTAGGTTAGCTTTAATCTCTGATCTAGTGATTCAATTTGTTTCTCCGTTTGTTAGGCGAAGATCATGCTTCATTGTCAATGTCAAGGAAACAAGTAAATAACAATCTGTCAGGAAGCCAACTCCGTTTCTCTTGAGATAAGTGATTTTTGACGTTCATTTCAAGACAACATTTTGTTATCTGCCATTTTTGGTTCCACTAACGATCCGCGTCTTGGTGTGATTTCAAGTTCGATTTGTTTTGTGCCACTGGTATGGAGTCTTCAAAAGGATAAGAAAAAAAGGCAATCCCAAAGCTTGATTGGCCGATTTAGCAAGATGAGATTTGATTTTTCTTTTAATCTTGCATGCTGTTGAACATATATAACCAACCATGCATGCTGATTTCTTTATAGAATACCTGGGTACATGAAATGGAAAAAATTCAAGAAGGAAACTTTTGTATGCTTTGCCTCTACCACTGCAGCTATTATAGTCTTCACTTAATCTGCAACATTCCATTGCACCTGCTAGTAACCAACCAACCATTACTAGGATGGAAAAACCAGTACGGTTGATGAATCAACTGGGAAAGTCCATGCATAGCATATGATACGAATCAAATTATAACATAAAAAAAGGAAATCTTGAGTTAAAATTCTCATTGAACAATAGACTGGTTGCATTTTTACACACTCACAGCAAACAATAGATAAGTAAAAAGAGATCGATGAGACTGATTTTGCATCTCATGGTTTTATCCTTAGTTTTCACGATAAAATGAAATCATTGAAAAAATTATATGGAAGTGAAACCAAAAAATAATTAATTAATTAATTAAAGCAACTTGGGAGAGCCACCACTCTTAAAGCTGTTGTAGCTTCCGCAAATGCTCTAATAGCGAAGTAGCCTTTCTCTTCGCCCTCTCAGTGCCACTCTTAGCAAGCTCTGTCAAAGGTATTACCGCACCAAGCCTACTTATACAAGAAAGATTCTCAGGATCTCTCTTGCACAAGGAAAGTAAAATGGCCCCTGCATTCTCCTTGCTGCGGGGTTGACCTGTTCTTAATAAATCTATCAAAACAGGAATGGTGCTAGCCTTTACAATGGCAGCCTTTGCTTCTTGGTTGCTAGCTAAAACTGAAAAAATAGTCAGAGCTTCATCAACCATACCATTTGCAGAGTCTGTAAGCATCTTTAATAATGCTGTTACAATTCCTGACCTCACAGCCCTGCCCTTGTTCCCCTGATAAATGCACAAATTGAACAAGGCTGTGGCTGCATCTTTCTTCCCTCTAGTACTTCCATTTTGAAGCAATTCTACCAGAGCAGGTATTGCCCCCGAAGCACCAATGATTATTTTGTTCTCATCAGCAAGGGATAAGCTAAAAAGAGTTGCTGCTGCATTTTCTTTCGCTTCCACGCTTCCAGCTCTTAGAACTTGGACAATAGAAGGAATAGCACCAGCAAGCATTATTAGTCCCTTGTTATTTTCATAGATAGATAGGTTAAGAATGGAGGTGACAGCATTTTCTTGTATTGAAACATCTTCTGCAGTCAATAGGTTGATTAGAACAGGAATGGCTCCTGCTTCTGCTATAAGTATCCTGTTATCAGTACTTCTTTTGGATAGTGACCTGATTTCTGACACAGCAGCTCTACGCTCCTCAATTGACCTACTTGAGAGCTTGCGAACAAGTGCCTGAATGGCTACCATGTCACCACTTACATCACGGAAAGATCCATCACTCTTTTTCAATCTTCCATTTGCTAACGCAGTTGGCTGCTGAATCTTGTGCTTCTCACACCACTGTGATATTAAGCTTCTCAATACATAATTGGGGGTCAAAGTCAAATGTTCAAGCTTCTGTTGAGTTTTTGGACATGTTGTGTTGCCAGAATCTATCCATCTCTGTATGTACGACCTTTCGTATGTCTGCAAAATTTCAAATTAAATCAGAAAGGTAAAAGAATTCCGAAGGTGGATGATTTCGACGCTTCCAAGCACATATTGAGGGGGGGAAAAAAACAGTTTAACACACTGGTCTGTTCAGAAATGTTTTACCTGTCCTGTTGCAACTATAACAGGATCCCTCATCAGTTCCAAAGATATTGGGCAGAGAAAATCATCAGGAATTGCAACTGCATCAGACTTTTTCAAGTCTTCTAAACTAGTTTTAGCTGGATTATCTTTCCTGCTGTCATCAACTTCATTTGGGTTGCTAATTGCCTGATCTACAATGCAGCTTTTTGAGCTGTTACTTCCTGAAACAGTTTCTAGGCTTTCCGTAACTTCCTTGACACTACCACTGCCACTATTCTCAATATGCCAGCTTCTAGTTAACCTGTTCCCCTTTGATACCTGATTGATATCATTGTCCGTGGACTGAGTTAAGGTAGCCACATTCATTCTTGAATTAATTGAGTCATGTCTTTCTATAGCTCTTTGCAACTGTGATCTTACCAATACAACCTAGGAGGTGAAAAATTGTTGAGGTTGCAATCCACTGAATGCAAACAGATAAAAGTTATCACAAAAAAGTTACATCTGAACCCGTACCTGCTCCTGTACTTCCTCTGAGATATCAAACTGATCATACGGTATCTTAGCCAAAGCATTGTGCAATTTCAATGTCACACACTGAAATTGGGAAGCAATTTCCTTCCCTTCGTCCTTAAACCAAGAAATAGCAAACTCAGCAAGGTAGCAACTGAATTTTCTAGAGAGGACGCAGCAGCTATTATGGAGTTTCATTTAAAAACAGTTTTTATACATAGAAAACCAAGAAAAAAAAAAAGGAAGTCCTTTCTGAAGGATATGCATCCATACTAGAACATAACTTTCAATAGGTCCAATCCTTACTTGGAACCAAAATAACAGATTTAAATTTATCCCCTTCACAATTCTGCTTTTGTTAAAGTTAAAATCTTTACTATCTAACCACTGCAAGTAGGTATTTAGAAAATTCAAATCGTAAGAATGATAATTCAGTAAACAATAATCCAACAGTCAATTGACTGTGATGTAGTCTTCGTGGAATCTTACTCCCACTTCCATTTATAATCTCCCTCATTTAAAGAACATGAATTTAAGATTCCCAAATGAAACAATCTTTTAGGAAGTTACAAACTGAAGCACTCTTCAACAACCCATATCAGTGAATCAAACAAAAATGAAGTACTACAAGCCAGGTTATCTTCAGCGTAAGAACAATAACTAGAAACTAGAAACCAAAATAACCATACCCCAGAATGTCTACCCCCAAAAGGAACAACAATAGCAGAGAGAGAGAGAGAGAGAGAGAGAGTTAAGCTTACAGAACTATTAGCGGGCTCAAAACTGGAAGCAACGAAACTCAGAAGTTTTGCATTTTGAAGGGAAACAAGTAGATCAGAGCACCAACCACCAGAGGAAGAAGGAGAACAAGAAGTGGAAGCATCCAACGGCGTAGATTCACCCTTGAAATCCCTTATCTCTTCAAGGAAATGAGTCAACAAAGAAACCCGACGAACCAGATCGGTGTACTCCTTTCTGAACACCGACCCACCATCATTTCCGACAGACATTCCGGCAATCTCCCGGACGAGGTCGAGGAGGAGCACCACAGAGGCACTGCCGGCCATTGCCCTGTGGACGACGGCCGACGATAGACGTCAAGTATGAATCCTTACCGCTCTCTCTCCGCGTCTCTCTCTCTCTCACATAAAGCTCCAATCTTTCTGTGAAGAGGTTTATTATAATAATACTCTTATTAATGTGTAGCCTCTCTCTGATTTGGTTCAGGCCTTACTTAGAGAGAGAGAGAGACATCGGATTTTCATACAACATTTTCTTTTTAATTTTTCGCGGTCTTATCTTATTGGTTCAGAAGGAGAAGAGAAATAGAAATGGAAAGAAAAATTTGGAAATGGAGAGAGAGGGAGGAGATAGCGAGATTCGTGGCACGAAGTTGTGTTATGTTGTGTGTGTGTGAGAGAGAGAGAGATAGAGTACAGCTGGATTTGGAATATAGGGATTTGTCCGTCAACCACAACTGGTTGTCCACTACTACTAGACAGTATTAACAACTTTCCACCAATACAATTTATTTATACTCCGGGGTTGAATTTTTTTTTTATATTACGAGATATTTTAAGAGGGTCTCAATTTATAAGAAGATATCTTTAAATCAGTTATTTTTAGACTAATCTTTGCTCGTACTAAGTCAGCCTGTAAGGAGTAAAGTACTGACCAAATAGATTTTTCCTTTCTTAAGATTCGAACTTGAGATCTTTAGTTAAGGGATGAGAATGTTGAACCACTCTTACCAACCTATTTGACTCTGGAGGTTAAATTTGATAACAAGAAGATTGATTGTATTGTGATGCAAGGCTGGAAAGGAGAAGAAGCCATCATCACCACTACATTGTTTGTTTTTGGTTTTGGTTAAGGAATAAATATAAAAAAGACTTGAAAACACGCAGCTGCACATGCAAATGCAACTGAGGGACCTTTGCCTTTCTTTTTTCTCGGTTTAGTATGTTCTTCTGTTTTCTCGGTGCATTCTACTTTAATACAAACTTATTTTATTCTTTTTCTTCACTTCACCTTGATTATAATTCATTGTAAAAGTACTTTGCTTCTTTAGTAGTAATTTTTAAGCAAGCCAACCTTTTAATGTCTGGAATTAATGATTCATAAAATTTTCAGACTTCTATTTCAATTATTATAATTTTTTATACTGAAATTAGAAAGACATCAGGTAATCCTACTTTCCTATAAATCAAATCCCTTAGTTAAATACATGATCATAACTTGGGTTATTACTTAAAAAAATTATAACATAGAAATACAATAGATGAGATTGAAGTTTTACTTTTGGTTTGGATGAGCCCGCACCGTTCGGTTTTGTCCCGTTTGGTCACACTCATATTTTGTAGAGGGCGCTGCGCATTCCGTGAGAGCAGCGAGAGTCGAACCTGTGACTTCAGAATTTTGTTGAGTGCATGACCCACGCCTCACACTACTAGGCGGGCTCACCCAAACCAACTTTTATATAAATAAAACTAACACTTAAAGTTTCTTAACTAATTATGACCGCCACATGCATTCCACGTACATATATATACCTAGAGGATACATGAAACGAATATTTGTGGGAAAATTATCCAATTTCCAACTTAAATGGCGTACTGTATCCATCTTGATAGGACCAAAACCACGTGCATGCCAATCCATGAAAGCTGGTGGAAGTCAATGAGATGATCAGAACAATGAAACTCCCACCTTATTACATGGAAGATGATCAGAAAAGGAAACGTAAATGAGAAGTCGTTTTGCTAAAAAAATGCCCCCGTTCATGAAACATGAAGAGATATGGAAATGTCCTAACATTGGATGCCCGAAAATTAGGTGATAATGAAGAAAAATGATAGTTGACAGCTTGACAAATTCCCTTCCCCACCGCTAAAACCATTGAAATAATGATCATTTTTATCCAGACACGGAAAGATAGCATTTCCAAAATCATGGGTCTTTTCTGGCTAACTAATGTGCTGTCTACCACCTGTATATCTTCTTCAATGCCCTGATCATGAGTCCACTTTTGAAGGAAAACGTTAATGGACGTGAGCTAATTAATCAAACAAAGGAACCATCATCCCTCTTATTTTCCTCTTCCTTTCTTTCTCTAATCACAATACATCATTAATGAAAAACAATACTGAAAGTCCGATTTTGCAAAATTCGGTTCTACCTCAGTTGCTTTTGAATTGGCTCTGTCAGTTGCTTAATGCAAACAACTGTATCAATAACTGTCAATATTTCAGAAAAATTAAACACGCGAAGAATAAAGTGACAACCAAGATTTGGTAACGCAGTTTCGTATACTTTGCTTATGTCTATGGGGCCTTTACCTAGCTTGATCAACTTTCACTTGTGATATAATAGTTTTAACCAAAATTTTACTGAACCAACACACTAAACCTTTGACATTATTCCCTCGTACTCGCACCCTATGAAAGTATATCACTCCTAATAATACGACTACTTCGTGCTAACCTCAACAGAGGATTTTTGCAATAATGTTTGATAATAAAGATGAGAATAAGACAACTCAAGTGATCAAATTAATAAAAATATAAACAAAGAAAAACACTTGAGATAAAAGATATTCCCTTATATGTGCAGCCTCATCAACTTGAAATCATGAGAAGTCATTCAACAAATTTTCTGCAATGAACCTTCAAAACTATTAGTGAAGAGAGTCACGCCTAACAATCACAAAAAGATCATCAAACGAACATGTATTTCATCACCGAAATATTTAAAAATACATCTGTACAATTTCTCACTTTACTGCACGATTTTTCCACACAAAAATGATTAAGCAACAACCCAATTATTCACTCACATATGCAAAAATGCAGCTATCAGGAATAATTCAATAGAGCATGTTATTGCTCACATAAAAACAAAGAAATGCAACTACACAAATTGATTAATTTTTTTTCCAATTTTTCTCTCACAAAAACAACAGCTCAACTGCCCACAAAATTCACACAATCAATGGAGAAAACACGATTGCCTAAAATGGATAAGATCATCAAAAAATCTAGATGTCTTAGATAACCCAAATCACCA
>JANITW010141085.1:0-12424 GCA_027564335.1 Erythroxylum williamsii | reverse complement strand
CGACCGAGTCCATACACTCTAGAGATATTTCGAATGTCTCTTCACCTTTTTCTTTATCATTTATCTCCTCTAATCTGTTATGTAAAGGTAAAGAGTTAGTATAAAAAATAATCATGGATTCAGTACTTACCTTCAAGCTAGAAGATGTGTCCTCTTCGGCTTCGAGCTCCTTCTCCACTTCTTCTACACAAACAATTTGTTGAGGGTTAACCTCAAAATTCTCAAGCTCATCGTCACTTTGCAATGTTTCCACACAAATGTTCATTGGGTACACCTCAGGTTGATATGGCAGCTCCTCTTCACTTTGTGATTCTAGGTGATTAAGCCTTATTGCCATCTGATCTATTAGGTGTTCCATCCTCTGTTGGCTTGCTTTTTTCTCTTGTCAGAATTCTTGCAATTCATGTTGCTTATTTTGTTGTAATTGCTACATATCCTGTAGAAATTGTAAATTGTTAGCAGCAATATTATTAACAAGTTCTTATAAAGATGCAACTGAATTATGTTGGCTCTCTGAATCTTGGGCATTAGACCATGTGTTTGTTAGAAATTGCCCTTCATCCTTCTAAAACTGTAGAGTATTCTCCTGTAATTGCAAAATCAACTCTTCCAAAGATAGACCGGAGTCATGATAGGAAGCTTCTGGTCTGTATGAGAATTGTTGTGTGTCCTGCAAACTATCATAGAAGTAATTATGATGATTATCCCATCCATAACAAAAGTTAAGTTGATCAGTCTAAACATTGTTATAGGATTGAGAATATGAGTCATAAAAGAAATTACTTCCATCAGTATCGATTTTTTTAAAACACGAAACAAAAATGAAAAGTTCACAAAATAACAAAAAGGAAATCTCTTACAAACAAATATATACAAAACACCAATTAAATTACAAACAAAAACTAAAACACCGTACTCCCCGATAACGATGCCAAAATTTGACCGTGCATCGTTACGCTAGTTAAAATAAAATAACTAGACTACTATTATAGCAGTGGCAAGTCTAGGTCGATCCCACAGAGAGTGTGTATAAAGTTTATGAAATGAAATTATCTAGTGTTTAGGTTTAATGGGGGGTTTTAGATTTTTGGAAGAAGAAAATAAAATGAAAGTAAATCATAAAAACAAATTAAAGAAAACATGAAAAAAAAACGATAAAAATGGAGAATTCAGTAGGAACCTAGTTCTTTGGTTCAATCTCGGCCTACACCCTGACTAAGCATATTTTATTAATATGTTGTTCTTTAATCTCTCCTAGCAACTATTAATTGTGGGTTAATAATTAACTCGAGTTTTTCCTTAGGTTTTGTTTAATCAAGATACAATCGTTAATTAAACCTAACCACCGAATAACCTAGGATACGATCTCTAGATTTAATTAAGTAGTAGCATTACGAATTGGAAAAATCGATTAAGTAAGGCAATAACCACATACGATGCGTTATTTAACTTAGGTCATGTTATCCATAATGATTACGAATCATTAGTCGTTACACATGAATTTCAACATAACAATTACGGATTATATTGAAATTCTAGTAATAGTTTTGCAATTAACGATTCAATGAACACATTAAAATCATTAACTCACAATACCCAATGGGTTTATAGACAAATAACCGAATAATAACAAAAATCCGATTATCTATACACAATACCCAAATCAATTAATATAGGATAACATAATCAATTTCTAATGAGTGAAAGAAAGAACAAAATAATAAAAAATACTTAACCCAAGTCGTCAGCATTGATGTTACCTTCTTCTTTTTAATTTCTTTGCTTTCAAATTTAACCTAAAATCATATATGAATTAAAGTGAATATCTTAAGCATTTTTGTACCATTAATCGCTAAGTGTAAATAATTAAATATATCAATAATTGAAAACATATCAATGTTCCTTACCTTTCTCAACAGTAGGTTGATTCATGAACACATCTTTATACAAATCGCCATTCGGGAAAGCAGTTTTGACATCCATTTGATGGAATTTCAAATCAAAATGAGCAACCAAAGCCATTAAAATACGTAATGAATCTTTAGTAGAGACTGGGGAAAAAGTCTCATTATAGTCTATACCTTCACTCTGGTTATACCCTTTTGCAACAAGTCTAGCTTTGTACCTTCCTACCTCACCTCTAGCATCACGTTTAGTCTTAACGACCCATTTACACCCAACAATCTTGCAACCACTGGGTAATTCTACCAAATCCTAAATGCCATTCATACTTATAGAAGCCAGCTCATCTTCTATGGCTGCCAACCATTATGAACTACGAGGTCCAGAAATGGCATCCTAAAAGGAAATTAGATCTGAGTCTTCAACTAAATTAAATTCATGCTCCTCCAAGTAAATATAATAGTCTCGAAATTTAAAAGACTCAGTGGATTTAGGAATCCTTTCAAATCTCCTAGGAGGAACTACAACCACATCTAGGACTTGAGTATCATTGCCAACCTGTTGAGGATATCAACATCATTTCCTGGATCAACAACATCATCATGAATTAGAGGAGTCTGTATTGCCTCAGGATGAAAAATAATAGGTGTAGGAACAACAACACAATCCTCTCTAAGATCAACAACACGAGACTCATATCTTTTATTTTGTTCCATATCCACTTCAAAATATACAACTCGATCTGATTCAATGACTCTAATAGTGTGATTGGGACAATAGAATCTTGAACCTCTTAAGCCAGTAAAATAACCAATAAAATAACCTGAAATAATTCGAGGATTAAGCTTCTTCAGCTGAGGATTTTAAGTCCTTACCTCAGCCTTATAGCCCCAAACATGGAAATGCTTCAAACTGGGCTTCTTTCCTGATATAAGCTCAAAAGGAGTCTTTGGTACAGTTTTACTAGGCATATGATTAAGAACATAAATAGCATTCCTTAAAGCATCTCCCCATAAGAACTTTGGTAAGGTGGAGTGACTAAGCAAGCAACTAACCATCTTCGTGAGAGTATGATTTCCCATTTTGTTGAGAAGTGCCAAGCATGGTATATTGTGCCTCAATTCCATAATCCTGCAACTATCTAGCAAAAGGGATAGAGTTTCTTCCTATTTCATCATACTGACCATAATACTTACCAACTCTATCAGATCTTACACATTTGATCTGCTTCCCAAATTACAATTCATTAACATTTTTCAGTAACTTAAAAGCATCCAATGATTCAGATTTCTCATGCAACAATTCAATCTAACCATACCGAGAAAAATCATCAATAAAGGTGATGAAGTACTTATAGCTTCACATGGCAATAGGAGTAATGGGTCCGCAAATATCTGTGTTAATTGTTTATAATGATTCCTCTTTCCTAGTCATTTTCTTCTTTCTTACTTTAGCTGTAAACTTCCCTTTTATGTAATCAACATAAGTATCAAAATCAGAGAAGTCCAGATCATGCAAAATAGTTTCCTTAGTCAACCTCTCCATTCTCTCCTTAGAGATATGTCCTAACCATTTATGTCACAACATAGAAAATTTTTCAATAACTCTCCAATGTTTCTTTCTAACAACAGCATTAACATCATCATGTTGTCGGTTAAAACTAGAAGAATTAGCAATCATTATAAACAATCCATCACGCATAATTGCAAAACCAACAACAACAAAATTATAGTAAGAAAAACAACACTAATATTGATTATATGGAAAATGTACCACAACTATGTAAATCAGAAACTAAAATCAAATTCCTTCTCATAGAAGGCATATAAATAGTATCTTTCAAAAGCAAATCATGTCCACTACTCAACTTCACGGAAACTACTCCTATATGCTTAACATTAACATTAAATCCATCTCCTAGTTGCACAGTCAACTCCCCTTTATTTAGTTTTCGCCTGCTTTTGAAGTCTTGCAATGAGTTTGTTACATGAATAGTTGCACCAGTGTCTAACCACCATGAATTAGGAGGAACATCAACCAGATTTAATTAAAAACAAACAAAGATTTGAGGTATACCTTTCTTCTTTGCCAACCAGTTCTTAAACTTCACACAGCCGCGCTGCCTATGCCCATGTTTATCACAAAAGTTGCAACTTCCATTAAAAACAGGCTTGGGCTTAGCACCAGAACTCTCACTAGACCTAGAAGGTAAGGTAGGTTTATCATTCCCCTTCTTCTTAAATTAAGGCTTACCTTGTTTGTTTCTATAAAATTCTTTTTGTCACCGCTCTTATGAGAAGCCTAATGAATACTATGGGACTTTCCTTTCTTTATAGTATGCTCCTCTCAAATAAGAATATGCTCCATTCATCTTTCTGAGCATGGCAAGCAGTCCTGAGAACATCAAACTCAGATGGAAGAGATTTAAACACTTGTCAGATCAGATAATCCTCTCCTAGCACAATTTTTATGGCCTTAAACTTGTTATACCAGTTCACAAGCTTCATAACATACTCACGCACACCACCCACACCATCATACTTGGTCTTAGATAGTAAAGACAAGTAATTAGACTTTTCAGTCTTATCAAACTTCTGGAATTTTTCACCAACAGCCTTGAGATAATTTTTGGCATCATCAGTTTCTGTGATGCTCTCTTTAATAGTCTTCTCCATTGTATACTTGATGGTCATCAAACAGACCTTGTTAGAACAAACCCACTTATCATATTTAGCTTTATCTGTGCTAAAAATCTCAACAGTGGGTTGTGTAGGCTAATCCTCAAGGAAAGCAACATCAACATTAGAAATCGCCAAAAATAAATTCAATGATTCAAGCCAGTTTTCATAATTGGTTCCATTAAGCTTAATCAAAGAATTCAAAGTTAGAAATTGATACAATGCAAGGAGATTTAGCAAATGTAACAACAATACAGCTAGGTTCTCATGCAATTGCAATCCTGCCTAACCTGAATTACAACTTAGATCACCCAGAACATTAAATTATGCCCTAAAGCCAATATTGATAGGATATTAAAAACTTAGAGACATAATTCAATGAATTAAACAAAACATTAGAAACCACATTGATAAAGACAAACCGATAGGATAAGTACATCATTAACATAGTATCTAAGTATGCCCAATAACAACATCACAATAACATTTTGTAATAATTAGTCTCACAATAGGCGAGCTCATAATTACACAAAGTGAATGATAATAGTCCAATAAAATTTCTCAGATTGCCCTCATAGGTTCCAGTTAGGACCATAATTACAAAATTAACCATAGTAATCATATAATATAACATTATATGCATAAACTATATCTAAAATTAATTTTGGAACATAACTACATAATACTTAGGGTACACAAGACCCCACAAGCCCAAATAATACTAGAAACAAGTAAAAAAAATTTCAAGAGAAAATTCGGAGAGTAGAACATATATTTATGAATTTTAAAATTTGGGAAAAATAAAAATAAAATTTCTATTATTAAAAAAATTTAAAAAAAACCATAAATTAGAACTGAGCAAATGGAACAAACACACAAAATTTGGTACAAAACGGCCAAGGGAGGAGGCCACACGTGCCACAAGCGCCACCGCAGCGCGTGGGGAAAGGCCAGCAGAGTCTAGCTGTGTCTTCCTCGCTCAAAACCCTGGAATGCGGGTCGTTCGACCCAGTTCACGACTTGATTCAATAAATGGCTATATCTTGCTTGATTTTGATCCGTTTTCAATGAAATTGGTATCATTAGATTCAGAATTTTACGATCTATCAAACCCCCTAATCAATTGCATGAAAAAGGCTACTAAAAAGGTTTGGAAAATATCAAAAGGAATGGGTTTAAAAGTGACGATTTTCGGTTTGGTTTAGAGTTTTTAAAGATAAAATCGAAAATTTAACATACTTACCACACTATTTGACACCAAATCGAAACAAATCAACAACAACAAAGCATATTTCACAAAAATTAAAAAAACAAATTTCAAAATTAACAAATTAGCAAAACCGAAAACCCTAAATTTCATGAAAATAAACATCTAAAAAAATAATCAAAATTAGCAGTCACAATTAGGGTTAACACTACCCTGATACTAATTGAAGGAAATTAAACACAAAATCATATATTAATTTCATAATTAATCAATACAATTAATTAACTCTAGGATTGCAACATGCTAGATTCAATAATTAGATGCACAAAATACCTGAAAATTGAGGAACAATTGAATTCATTGTTGTTTTCTATGAAGCGAAATGACAGAGACATAAAGGATTGACTACTGCTATTTCAAGTCCTAACTACAAAAAAACACATACAGTTCTCAATGGGATGACTGTATTTAAGCTCGGCTAGCAATAGGCCTCCTGTGCATTACAAAACATGGGCTAGGCCTACTCATCATAACAAGCCCATGAACACAGGCTTAATGACATGTTAGAGAGAGAATTACCAAGCCTAATTATATTGACATATAATTAATCGGTGTTTATACAAAAATATGTTTATTATCCTAGTCCACAAAATTAATGATAAAATTCTACCATGAATAGCATCTAGAGACCTAACTGTCTAAAAAAGCATTTATGATCAAATGTAGTTACCTACTGACATCCCCCATACTCATTCTATCTTTAGGAGATTCTGAAAAACAAGCAAGTCCGACTTCAAGTATAGCTAGTAAGCATTTCTGCACTTTTTGTTTCATGAAGCTCATGTTCATATTGATCTCAACTACAACGCTATCATCTTTTCTAGAGGTTGCTTCTCCTGTAGATTTTGTTTCAAAAAGAACTGGGTCTACTACATGATCTAGTCTTTGTGGCATTGCTATGCTAATGAAATCTCGAAGATTTAATCCTTCTTTGAGCATTTCATCAGTTGATCTTCTTCCTGAGAACATTTCTAACATGAGGATGCCATAGTTGTACACATCTTCCTCCTTTGATGCCGCGCCACCCATTCCATATTATGCAATTAATGGAATAATGCTAACGTGATGAACTGAAGTGGTAATTGAACATGATAATCTCTGATGCCATTTACTTACACAATATCTTTATTATGAAGAGAAAGAAGTTTGTAAAGACCCCTCTAGTTAGAACCTCTCCCTCAAGATCATTGAAAGAAAGGTTTAGACAACTTAAAATTCGCAGGCTTTGCAGGTTTTTAGGAATTTCTCCTATAAGGTTGTTTTGTGATAAGTCTAATTTTCCAAGACCTTTTAGGGAAGTCAAAGATGAAGGAATCAAACCTTGGAAGAAAATTCTGTGCATGTAAAGATTTTCCAAGCTAAGGCATTCTCCTATGGTTGTTGGAAATTCACCAGACAGATTGTTGGTAGAGATATCTAATGTGTTCAATTTCAGATTTCTCACCTCTGTTGGTAGGTTTCTAGTAAAGGAGTTCCATGACAGGTTGAGCGATTTTGTTAATGCAGGCAGGCCTAGTATCTCCTTGGGTATAGTTCCACTAAACTTATTTTCGGAAGCCTCGAGTACACCGAAAAATTGACAATTTCCAATACTTGAAGGAAAGCATCCTTCCAAATTATTCTCATTTAAATATAGCCTGTACAAATGACCGAGATTACCTATGGAAAGTGGGACTTGACTGGACAACCTGTTGTTGCCTAAACTTAATGCCTGCAAGTTAAATAGTATTCCAAGTTCGGTGGGAATGGAACCTGTTAAAAGGTTGTGTTCGATCTTTAAATTAGTTAGGTTGACTAGTTTGATTAGTTCTGTCGAAATACTTCTAGTGAAATAATTGTTTCCAAGGCTTAACTCACTTAGTTGAGAAGATAAATTGGCAAGTGAGGTAGGTAAAAAACCTCCGAAGTTATTTAAAGAGAGAGACAGGATGTTCAGATTGGCGCAGTTCTTCAAGGATGTTAAGAAAACCAAGTCATTTGCTTATTTACTTTCAAGGCCATTGATTTAGAGCTTTAATCTTCGTATATTTTTCAGATTTCCCAAGGTGATTGGAACTTGTCCAACAAAGTTATTATTACCAATGTCAATTGCTTCCAATTTAGAAGCATTGCCAAATGACTCCAGGATTGATCCAAAGAATCTATTTCGACCAATACGAAAGGGTAAAAGACTTGGTAGCTTGAGGCCAATGTCGTACGGTATACTCCCACGAATTTGATTGACAGGAACTGAAAAGACATTAAGCAATGAAATATTAAAAAGGGCCTCAGGAATTGTCCCAGAAATACTATTGACTCTAATTCTGAAGAGTGTTAAGCTTGATAATTTGTCTATTTCAACAGGAATCTCCCCTGTTAATTTGTTAAACACAATAGAAAAATAAATAAGCAATGTGAGGTTGCCAAGTGAATGTGGCAACTTTCTTGTCAAGAAATTTTGACTGAAGTTTAGAAACTTTAGCTCCACAAGATAACCAGTTCCTTCAGGAATTTTCCCAACAAGCTTGTTGTATGCAAATTGTACTGTTTTGAGCTTGGTACAACGAGTCAAGTTACTTGGAATATCTCCACCTAAAATGTTCTTGCTGAGATTAAAGCACGTCAACCTAAACAAGTTGCCAACTTCATGTGGAATCTCAATGTAAAACTGTTGTCTGCCAGCATAAAAATCTTGAGAAAACTTGGATTTCCAATGTATAGTGATATAGTTCCAAACAAACTCTTCCTAGATACGTTTAAGGACGTGACTCGTTGATGTCAATAACTGCATGTGATACTATACCAATTGCAGAAAGAATGAGAATCATTCCAAAAGTCAAAGATTCCAAAAGGGTCGATGGATATCCAATTTATGAATTGGACTAAAGCAATCCTGTCAGTTTCATTGCCTAAATAATTGGCTTGACAGCATAGGAAGTTGGAAGATACTAAAAAATGTGAGAAACACTCTTTGTGAGGATTTAACTAACGAAGGGGAGATTTTTTGGGATGGATTTAAAACTCATATGGGAAGGCCTATTTATAACCCTCCCAAACTTGTATAGCCAACTATAGACAAATTGTCATAGCTAGTTGGCATCATTTTTCGTCTTCTTTTTTCATTTGCATGTGGACATGCACAAATTTTCTTCCTTCCCTTATTGGCTTTAGGAAGCCAATAATAACAATCTTCCACTTGAAGATTTGATTGAAAATTAATATCTTCACACTATTCCTTCTTCCTTACCATTTCCATATTGCTCATGTCTTCATCAAGTCGTAAGAGGATTGACACCAAATAAATTTGTCAGTATTGATTACCTTTGCCATGAAATCTACTAAGTTATCTTTGGTATGAGTTTTCTACATATCTATAACTCCTTCGAATTGTCCACGATCAAAGTGATATTGTACTCGTATGTGTTTAGTTTTTGAATGAAATGCTGGATTCCTTGCAAGATGCAAAACATTATGACTGTCACAAAATAAAAAAATTTTCTTTTATTTGTGTCTGAGTTCTTCCAAGAGCATTTTCAACCATACTGCTTCTTTACTTACTTATGTAGCTACTACATATTTTGCTTCTATTGTCAACGTAGCAACAATTGATTGTAGTTTTAAAACCTAGCTTACAACTTTGCCAACAAGTTTAAACATATAGTCTGTAGTAGATTTGCTTTTGTCAAGAACACATGCATACTCTAAATCAACATATCTACTGACAATAAAGCCCGATCCTCCATAATATAATGCAACATTTGAGGTTCCTTTAATGTATCATAGGATCCTCTTTACAAAATTCCAATGCTCTCTACCAGGATTCTCTATGTATCCACTAACCAATCCCACTGCATGTGCAATGTCTAGTCTTATACAAATTATGGCAAACATCAAACTTCCCACTGCTAATGCATATGATACTCGAGACATCTCCATCCTCTCTTCTTCATTACTAGGACTCATTTTAGAGGATAACTTGAAATTAACAAGAAGTGTGTAGAAATTGACTTACAATCTTACATGTTGACGCGTCGTATGATCTTTTTTAGATAATTCTTCTTAGAAAGCTAAATCTTCCTGTTACTTCTGTCTTAGTGAATTTGCATCCCTAAAATCTTATTTGCTAGTCCCAAGTTTTTCATATCAAATTCCCTAGCCAATTGTGCCTTTAACTCTTTGAGACGAACTTTATTGAGGCTTGCTACTAACATGTCATTTATATACATCAGCAATATAATGAAGTCATTTTCACCAATCCTCTTGAAATATGCACAAGAGTCTACATTTAGTCTACCGCATCCAAGGGTCATAATGAAGGAATCAAATCTCTTATACTAACACCTCAGCGCCTGCTTTAGACCGTACAGAGATTTGTTTAACTAGCAAACTAAGTTCTCTTTGCCTTTTTCTTCAAAACTTTCTAGTTGGAGCATATAAATTTCTTCTTCAAAATCTATATGAAGAAAAGTTGTTTTACATTTAACTGTTCAATATGTAAATCAAATGTAGCATATATTGCCAAGACTACTCGAACTATAGTGAGTAGAACACATGAAAAAAAATATTTTATTGAAATCAATCATTTCCTTCTCAGCATATCTTTTTGCCACCAATCTTGCATGATATCTCTCGATTTGATCTTCGCCATTTTGCTTAATCTTGAAAACCCATTTATTTCCTTTAGGCTTTCTTCCATGTGGTAGTGGCACGAGCTCCCAAGTCTTATTTTTATGAAGAGTTTCAATTTCTTCTTACATTGCTGTTATCCATTAAGATGCATTTAAACTATTCATTACCTCCTAGAGAGTTGATGGCTCATTATCCTCAGTTAAAAGATAGTATTAAACATTGCCCTCCATAATATAGTCTGAATGCCAATTGAGTTGTTTTTTAAGATGATTTGATCGACGAGGCTCTGGAGCTTCAAACTCTATTAGTTCTCAAACCTCATGCTCCAGTGCTGCTTTAAAAGAATTCATTTGGGATTCTCTTTCCACTTGAACAACATTAGTCTTTGAATCTTCCTTTGATGTGCTATCATCTTCCCCTTTCTTTTGTAACTCATCTACAAAGATTACATCTATGTTGATGATAACCTTATAGGCAGTAGGATCTCATAGAGAATATCCCTTCAGTCCATCAGCATACCTTAAGAATAAGCATTTTTTGAATTTTAGATCCAACTTCATAGTTTCTTGGGGATTGTACATCACATACATAAGAATTCCAAATATATAAAGGTTTAAATAATCAACTAGCTTAGTAGCCCACATCTCCATCAGTGTCTTCAATTCAATTGCAATTGATGGGGCCCAATTTACTACATAATAAGTGGTACTTATTGCTTTTGCCCATAAGGTCTTATCTAAGCTTGCAGTTCCTAATATAGTTTTGGTTCACTCTAACAGAGTTTTGTTCATCCACTTAGCCACTCCATTTTACTAAAGAGTGTATGCCATTGTGAACTATCTTTTGATGCCTTCTTATTTGCAGAATTGATCAATTTTATTGCCAGTGTATTCTCCTCTGTTATTTGTCCTCAAACATTTGATCTTCTTTCTAGATTCAAATTCTACCTGCGCTTTGTAAACTTTGAAGATTGGAAACACATCTACCTTCCTCTTGATTGGATACAGTTAACATCTCTTGGAATAATCATCAATGAAGGACAAAAAGTATTTTGCTCCTCCTATGAACAGAACTAGTGCTTGCCATATATCATAGTGAACCAATTATAGAACTGATTTGCTCCCATAATTTGATATGTTGAACTTCAACCGATGCTGCTTGCTTATAATATATTACAATAATTTTACTTAGATAATGTCGATAGTTTTTATTTCTTGAATTGTAAGTACGAAGATGAGCCCTCAAGGGGTGTGGCTTGATGGTTGAGAGCGGTGCTTGACTTTGGTTAGATCCCAGGTTCGATTCCATGCTAGCCCCTCTTGTAAGAGCCTGGGCAGTCGGGGTTTTACCTGTAGATGGAGAACTAGTTGGGCCCTCAATGATGAGGTGCACCCGCTTGGCTCGCCTGTGGGGTGGTGCGTCAGTTGGACCCTCAGAGAGGTGTGTGCGCTTGGCCCGCTTACAGGGTTTCCTCGAATCTAAAAAAAAAAGTACAAAGATGAGAAAATTTAAATGTATGGTAAATCAAATGTTTATAGCGCTATGGTTATCATCATTATACATGAAAATAAAATGACAAGCATTAATCACATAGATGTCTCTCACAATTTGTACCCATCCATGGAGACTAAATGCCCAGAAAAGCCTTCTTGATCAAATATAGTTGTCTGTTAACTTCTCCCATAGTCACTCTCTCTTTAGGTGATTCCACAGAGCACGCAAGTCCAATCTCAAGAATGGTAAGTAAGCACTTGTGCACCTCAGGTGGCACACTCGTATAGTTTCCGTGCTTATTGAAGTTGGCTTCTTCTATTTCCTGGTCATCACTATCTTCTTCTGTTCCTTTCATAGCAACTGTTCCTGTTTCTTGTGAAATTGTATGGACAAGACTTGGGTCCAGAACTTGGTTAAGACCACCTGGTAATGCCGACTTCACGAAATTCTGAAGTGTTAAACCGTTTTTGAACAT
>JANITW010140975.1:1461-12438 GCA_027564335.1 Erythroxylum williamsii | reverse complement strand
CCGAAACGTCCCTCTCTTTTTCGATATGAGCCACGAGAATTGCCATTCCTTCTGGCTGAGACAGCTCGAAAGAAAACCCCTCCTTTTCCAGCTCGTAAGGCATCAGACGCCTGAAAAAGCAGATCTATCCGCGGGGGAAGAGTTCCTACTTAGAGTAGCTCCAGACTTGTGGTCTGACAGGTAAGTATAGGCCAGGATATAAGATCCTATTCTTGCTCTTCTGGTATACCCTCTTTTTTGTCTTCTTAGGACAAGGGACCAGACAAATCCAAGGATTCACAGCAGAGGTTCATCTTAAGTAAATAGACGGGCAGTCAAGCAAGAGAGGCGGGTTTCCTTGGAACTTTATACAGAAGGTTTTTCCGTACCAGCTTCTTCTACCTACCGATCCAAATACGATAGAGGGAAAAGCTTCAGAACGGACTCATTCGTACTTCTCATGTCTCTACCTCTCATCAGTTGGATGACTTCTTTAACAAAGCTTTGGGCAAGGAATGCAAGCTAGCCTGCACAGGATTAAGAATATGCTCCAATAAAGGTCTTAGACGCTGCACGATAACCTTAGTCAGAATTTTGTATGCCACGTTACATAGACTAGACTAATAGGTCTGAAATGACTGACTAGAGTGGGATTTTGCTCCTTAGGAATGAGAACAATGAGAGTATGAGCAAGATCCTGAGGGAAAGAACCAGTGCAAAAAGCATCTCGAACCATATGCCACAGAGTCTCTCCAACTACACTCCAAAACCTTTGGTAAAATCTCGGTTGAAGCCCATCTGGACCCGGAGCCTTAAAAGAAAAGAAAAGGCTTTCTAGATTTCACAGCTACATGAACTTCCTCCTTAGTAACAGGGGCGAGGAGTGATAAACAATCCGCTTCAGATAACCTCGGATTCTCACCATAAGTAAGAGCAGGCAATTGTATGTTTTCAGTAGTGCAGAAAAGGTCTTGAAAATGAGAAAGCACCTCCTCCCTTACCAACACGTTCATCTGAACTCCAAGTACCATCACGCAACCTAAGTCTTTCAATACGGTTCCTTTTCCTTTTACAAATAAGAGTAGCATGGAAGAACCGAGTTGCTCTATCTCCAGCGGTCAGCCATTGGATGCGTGATTTTTGGAACCATAACAGTTCCTCTTGATGGAGAACTTTCTGATACTCTGAATTTAACTGAGCCTCTAAGTTGGTGAGAAAAACAGATAGCCTATCAGCTAAAGCTCGTTGAATACCGGCTAATCTAGCCAAGAGCCTCCTCTTTCTTTTAAAAAGATTCCCGAAAAACCTTCTCATTAAACTCACGAGAAGCCATCTCTACCGCTTGAATAGCCTCTACAATAGAATGAGAGTGAGAACTCCAAGCTCCCTGAATAACCTCGGGAAATTCCTCATGCGTCAACCAAGCAGCTTGAAAACAAAAAGGCCGCTTATTAGGAGGGGGAACACTCCCATGCAGCTGAAGTAGAAGAGGGCTATGATCTGAGCATGTACGAGGCAAGTGATGCACAGTAGCTTCGGGATACAATAATCTCCATTGATCATTACACAAAGCCCTATCCAACCGAACCTGTGTTGAAATAGTAACCCTTGCTGATCAATAGCATTAGGAGTTGACCCATTAGTATCTCGCACTTTAGGTACTATAGAAGTAGACACACTAAAGACTTGCTGTTGTTTTGTAGCTAAGGCCTTGACAGGCTCATTCAGAGGTTGAGCAGAAAAGATTGGTGTAGTAGCTGTACTCGAGACCAGAATAGGGTTCTTATCTGTTGCACCAGGTTTCGCACCTGAGGTTCCCCCGCCTGCCACCTGTTTTTTGCTTGCCACTAGTACGAGTTTTAGACAAGGGTCTCTTCCCTTTATTAGCTACTGGAATAGTAGGACGATCCTGAACCATAGCCTCCACATTTGCCCCAGATGTGAACACTCCATGATTAGAAGAATCTTCATTAAAATCATTATCTAAAGCTGCAAATCTGTTGTCGCTATTCGGTGGAATTGACTGCTCAATGTTACCTCTCGGACGAGGAGTGCGTCTAGGTTTTCTGGCTGCAATCATCCATTCCCCCACACCACTCACAGCAGGTTCAGTACTGGTGGTTTTTAGCACGCCAGGATTACTGGAATTATGTCCAATCTCCCTGTTTTGGTTCGTCACTGAGTCCTTGGGTACTGCAGCATCAAGTATACGCTCTGGGCAAAGTCCACGTTCATGTCCATAACGTCCACAATGCATACAAATAGTGTGGAGTTCCTAATAAACCACATTATCTCGTTGGCCATCAAACCAGATTAGCCCTACCAAGGGTTTTTAGATGACGAGAATTCTCAACTTTATTCTCGAGTAGACAGTTTCTATGGGACGTAGGCCGAATATCTCTTGGGTTTGGAAAACCATTTTCCCTTTACTTTCTAGAAGGGGGTCCCGTGCTACATGCTATCCGTACTGCTTCGCTGGAATGCTTGATTGATTGCAATGGAAAATAGGCTTTTTTGAGTGAATTACTAAAGACAGCTATTCAAACATAAGCCACTGCCCTCACCTCCACATTCCTAGCCGCTACGTCCCTCAAGAGGAGTCACTTTCACATGGATCGAGGGAACTTCGCCTCTGAGCAAGAAATTTCCCCTACTAGTCTACTTGCTTTCTTTGCGAATTACTATCTTTAGGTACAACTATGCCCGGTTACCTTCTCCTGAGAGATAGCGACTAGGACAGAGGAAAGGGTCCGTAAACGGAAGTGCCCGAAAGACGGCCCTCTCTTCTTCGATAGTGACTGCTTTCATTCGTGCTAGCTCGCTTGTCTCGTGTCTCGCCCTTCTTCTTTCTCCTCCAGAAGCAAGGTTGAAAAAGAATTGCTTTCCAGCTGTTACTCCAAAGGTGCATTTTTGAAAAAGGGGAAGGCAAAACATGGGGCTAAGATCGTCAAGGCCCCATAGAAAGTTGCTTCTTGGAATGCCGTCGTTCACGAGTGAAAAAAGGCAATTACTTTACTCGAGCTAATCAGTCCACAGAAGTCTAGCTTCCGTTTGAGATTCTTCCACTCAAAGCCGGCGTCTTAAGAACTCAGCCTTTTCCGCTGGGGAAAGTCGGTCTCCCTCCTTTCTTTCTTTTCTTTGTCAAGCTTTGATTTGAAGCCGCTGACGAAGGCTGAGACTGGATGCCGAACCTTCATTAGCGGGGAAAACGTGGTTGCCGGCTAACTCTATTCAGAGCACTTTATTTTCTCACGGTCTGGAAGTTTTTCGTCCCAGTGGCTTTCTCTCTTCTCTTTCAACCCTTGCCTTCAGCTAAGCATGGGCTATATAATCTAGCCCGGGATCTCAGCTAATAGAAGATAACGATTGAAAGCCTTGTTGGTGATTCCCATCACGGGACCATAAACGCGGTTTAGAAGCTGAAAGATCAACCTCTTCAAGAAAGTTGTGCAGCTCTTACTCCTCAAAGTATTTCTACATCCTGACAACGGGCATTCGCCCACTGACAACGGCATTCCTGAATGCCCAATGATGAGAGGGATCTCTGATTTCTCGCAGGTAAGAAGAGATTGATTCTTTCCACCGCATTAATGCACTCACTCCAGGTCCTAACGGACAAGGGTTTTTTACATGCCGGGTTCTTACTTTCTCAGAACCTATTAGCGTGTTTAGAAGCTTTTGATCGACCTCTGGGACAGGATTTCTCTGAGTCCTCTTTGGACTACTGCATCCCACATCCTGGCACCGGGCGTCAGCCCAATGAAGAGAGGGAAATGAAATCTCCGATTGATTCTTGGAACCAAATGATTCTCTACATCAATGCACTCTGGCTCCTGATCCGTTAGGACTAGGGAAAATATGCTTTTTACATGCTGGGTTCTTACCTCTTTCTATGGTTTTTCTAGCTTAAAGATCTTTCTCTGGGGCAACATAAGAGAATATTCTACTGCAAACGCCGATATCGAGCAAGTTTCTGTAAAGACTTGGGCTTTCTCGACCTGGACCTCAACCTGATCGTCTTGACAGCGCCAAACCTCTAGTTTGATTGTTCCCTATTTCGATAGGGCCGCGCCCAAAGTCTGAGATTCCGCTAAAAATCCGGCTTCTGCCTACTTTCCAAAATGTGATTCGGTCACGCCTCAATTATTTGATTTTTGGTTCACACCTCCATCCTTGTCTGATTCCAAACCTTCCTCTCTCGATTCGTTCACTGCAGCAACGGGTACAACTACCTTAGCTGCTCTAGCAGCGGGTGCAGGTAAGCGGGTAAATAGGTTTCGTAGAATGAAGAGCTGATTCGAATCACTCCATGCATCTGCTATTTCTCCTGTGCCGATTTCTCATTTTTCCTGTGTGACTGATTTCAAAAGCAGATCTTTTTGGTGGTTATGCATCCCATCAGTTCTTGTATATAAGTCAAAGTGCGATCTCATTGAAAGGTACCGCTCATAACATTTGTTGAGTAGCCAAAACAAGCAAATCAAGGAATTCGTCCTCGTGAGGAAATGATGTAAGTGAAGATCGACCAACAACCTCCGCAGCGGTTAAGGTCGATCCAGACTCGAAAGGTGCGTAATAAAGAAGATGTAATAAAGAAGATCGAGGCGAATCGCTAGCCGAATCACGAAATGAATCTCTCCTTATCGAGGGAAGAAGTGCCACTTTTCCTGCCTGTTCGAGTCTAAGTCCAATTCTGGGCTAAGATTTTATCAAACTCTGGTATCTTCAGCGAGGAGGACTGGTTACCTATTCTATTGAAACTGGAAAACTGGTGGTAACCTGGTAAACCGCTCCGTGAATGCAATTCAACCTGATCCTGACTTTGGTCAATTCGCTTATGTCTAGTTCCCCAGGAATTCCCACTTTGATCCTATAATCATCACCTTCCACGCGACTGGTGATCGAGGTTCTGCTCAACCTATTGATATCTTGGGCTCGGCTCTTCCTTCCGTTTCAGTAGTTTCAGTTCTGACTTCAGTTGCGGAGAGAGGGGAAAGTGGATTAGACTCTTTCGAAAGAATTCTCCTCACTAAGTTTGTTGGTCTAGAATGGGGAAAGGCGCTAAGGCATGAGTGTCGAATCTCCTCATACGAAAGAAAGAGCTTGCATCTAGCGAAAAGACCTGCTAATTAATTTAAGCACCCTAATTAGTTTAGTTTAGTAAAAAGGTTCGAACGACCTGATCGACCGCTTTCGTAGGTGAACAAACAGATTCACGAGTAGCTAGACCTTCAGAAACAGACTCTGCGGAATCGAAGATCGACCTGACCCGGACTCGCCCGTTCTCGACTGGGACTGGTTACGTACCGGCAAGTTCAATCACGGGCATCCTAAAGAATAAAGAAAGCGTCCCTTTCCCCATTAATATAAAGAAAATTAAAGGCAGCTACGATCCCGTTCACCTTTACTAACTAATTAGTTAGGGCCTTTCTCAGTATCAGTAGGGGCAATCCTGAAAGCCAAAAGCGGCCTCAAAAGGATCCTAAGTAAGATGGCATGCGTTTCGGCATGAGGTTCCACCTACGACCTTCAAGCAACTCCGTTTTGGTGGGACGATTTCCCTCGGTGGATGATTCACAAAAAGCAACACATTTAAAATAAAATAGGAAGATTTTCTAGATAGAATCAAGATGCGGGTTAACTAGTTCCCTTTCGTCATAGAAGGCTGTAAAAAGAGTGGATGAGAGTCATCGTATAAATAACAAAGAATTGGATTTTATCAATCTTCTATTGGCTTTCAAATCAAAGCAAAGTAGGGCCCGCAAGCAAGAAAGAAGGCAGCGTAAATAAGCACGATCTTCGACAAATGCGACACATTAGTAGTGCATTTCTCCCCTTCTTTTATAGAGCACCAGTTGCCTTCATTTCATATAGGGGCTGAATATGGTTTTCTTCGTGATTCAAAACAATCAAGAATGAAAAGAGAGTTGCACGTTTTTATGGACGAGAGTTGACGTATGTAAACACACCACTGAATCCTATCCTATAAGAATCGTATAGAGATGAATCGAAAAAAGGAAGCGACGTTACGCCATATGTCAAGATCTCTGGATATATATATAAAGTGTGCAGTGAGGTAGATTTCTAGGTAACCAGTCTTTACTTAACTCGACCCTGACTTAGCTCAAGCAGTGCCCAACAATCCCATGTCTTTCTTGGTTGGTAACCCCAACCGGCGATTTCCAACAAGTCTTTCTTCATTTTTGTTGGGGGGAGCGGAAAATCTTTGAAAATAACTTCAAATGCATCTCCAAGAGAACATCATCTCACTCGGGCTAGGGCTAATCCTTTCATCACTAGCACTTTTTGGTGCTTTTAAGGCGGGACAAGCCCTAGAACGAAAAGTTACTTTAGACAGCATGCATGAGTTCACTCTAAGTAACCTAAAACAAAAAACTGCAACAAAACTTGAAATGCTACTGAATGAATATAAGGAAACTCATGCAAATATAAACATACCGGACGTTATTAATTATAACGAAATAGTAGAGCATTTTGTTGGGATAGACCAAACTATTCTCGAAAAGAGTTTGGGACTAAACCAAATCTATTTAGATCTTATCTGTAATGACACACAAAGTGTCTACTTTGCGGAATTTCTGCATTATCTTATTTAAACAACTTTTACGCCCAAAGAAGCCCATATCTTTCGAAGTCAATCTATTGAATTGATTTCTCCGCTGGAAGTTTTTTGATCAATAGAAGAGGAAGAGGAGTCAGCAAAAAAGAAAGACCACCAAAAGTAACGACCACAAAGATACGCATACTGATTCGATCTTTTGAGCACCCATTTTTGGAAAACCATTTTTTTGGGCTTCCGCCTTACACACGGAAGATTGGATTGCCTGAATCACGAGTCTTATATACTGTGTTGCGATCACCTCATATTGATAAAAAATCCAGAGAACAATTTGAAATGGAAATCAAGAAAAAATTTCTTGTCATAAAAACGGAAAGGCATGAATTGCGAAAGAAGTTCTTTCGGTTAAAACGACAACGTATATTTGGAGCTCAATATGAAATCCTATTTTCTTGCAAGACCCGTTCGGATAAGGGAAAACTCCAGAAATTGCTTTGAAGGAAGATCAAAGCGTTGACCCTTTCCTGAACCAGAAGGGGGGGTGAGAGAAAAAGGGGATCGCCCCATCAAGAAAGTTAGGGCTTTCCGTACCTTCCCTACCCCCTCCCCTTTCCATTCTTCCTTCCCCCCTCACTCCCCCTTTTTCAATAAAGAAGCCCCGCTCCCTAAGGGGCCCCCCTCTGATAAGGAAGGAAAGAAAATCATCTCCATTTTATGACAAATCCGGTCCGATGGCTGTTCTCCACTAACCACAAGGATATAGGGACTCTATATTTCATCTTTGGTGCCATTGCTGGAGTGATGGGCACATGTTTTTCAGTACTGATTCGTATGGAATTAGCACGACCCGGCGACCAAATTCTTGGTGGGAATCATCAACTTTATAATGTTTTAATAACGGCTCACGCTTTTTTAATGATCTTTTTTATGGTTATGCCAGCGATGATAGGTGGATTTGGAAATTGGTTTGTTCCAATTCTGATAGGTGCACCTGACATGGCATTTCCACGATTAAATAATATTTCATTCTGGTTGTTGCCACCAAGTCTCTTACTCCTATTAAGCTCAGCCTTAGTAGAAGTGGGTAGCGGCACTGGGTGGACGGTCTATCCGCCCTTAAGTGGTATTACCAGTCATTCTGGAGGAGCAGTTGATTTAGCAATTTTTAGTCTTCATCTATCTGGTGTTTCATCCATTTTAGGTTCTATCAATTTTATAACAACTATCTTCAACATGCGTGGACCTGGAATGACTATGCATAGATTACCCCTATTTGTGTGGTCCGTTCTAGTGACAGCATTCCTACTTTTATTATCACTTCCGGTACTGGCAGGGGCAATTACCATGTTATTAACCGATCGAAACTTTAATACAACTTTTTTTGACCCCGCTGGAGGGGGAGACCCCATATTATACCAGCATCTCTTTTGGTTCTTCGGTCATCCAGAGGTGTATATTCCCATTCTGCCTGGATCCGGTATCATAAGTCATATCGTTTCGACTTTTTCGGGAAAACCTGTTTTCGGGTATCTAGGCATGGTTTATGCCATGATCAGTATAGGTGTTCTTGGATTTCTTGTTTGGGCTCATCATATGTTTACTGTGGGCTTAGACGTTGATACCCGTGCCTACTTCACCGCAGCTACCATGATCATAGCAGTTCCCACTGGAATCAAAATCTTTAGTTGGATCGCTACCATGTGGGGCGGTTCGATACAATACAAAACACCCATGTTATTTTCTGTAGGGTTCATCTTTTTGTTCACCATAGGAGGACTCACTGGAATAGTCCCGGCAAATTCTGGGCTAGACATTTCTCTACATGATACTTATTATGTGGTTGCACATTTCCATTATGTACTTTCTATGGGAGCCGTTTTTGCTTTATTTGCAGGATTTCACTATTGGGTGGGTAAAATCTTTGGTCGGACATACCCTGAAACTTTAGGTCAAATCCATTTTTGGATCACTTTTTTCGGGGTTAATCTTACTTTCTTTCCCATGCATTTCTTAGGGCTTTCGGGTATGCCACGTCGCATTCCAGATTATCCAGATGCTTACGCTGGATGGAATGCCCTTAGCAGTTTTGGCTCTTATATATCCGTAGTTGGGATTTGTCGTTTCTTCGTGGTCGTAACAATCACTTCAAGCAGTGGAACTAAAAAAAGATGTGCTCCAAGTCCTTGGGCTGTTGAACAGAATTCAACCACACTGGAATGGATGGTACAAAGTCCTCCCGCTTTTCATACTTTTGGAGAACTTCCAGCTATCAAGGAGACGAAAAGCTATGTGAAGTAAAAGAATCAAAGGTTTCCGACTGCTACTAAGAACAGGTTCTCGGATGGGCAGGAAGTTTCTTTCTTACCACTCCTTTCTTTTTGGTGATGTTGAATCCCTAAGGTAAGGATGATTCTGTCAAAAGCTTCTGGCGAACACTCGCCGTCCACTTCTGGTTCTTCGTCCCACGAATCTCTTGTCGCTCATGCATCGGTTTAGTCTTAGGTTTCGCGCTTGGAACATATTTTTTTTTTTGGCGAAGTCAGTCAAGTCATAAATGAATCGTCCGATATTGTGGAAACCGCAACTCGGCAAGCGATACAACCTGGTCAGCCCCCAGAGGTCGAAGCGGGGTTTGAGCAGGTAAAGGAAAAAAACCTTCAAAAAAAGGGGTCCGCCCGGGGCCTAGCAGTATGGATCGCCGCTGAAACCATAATGGTAGCACTCTCCGTTGTGTCTATAAAATAAATGGAAGTTATGAGTACAAAAATGGAGCGTTATAAGTTTGTCTAATTCTTTTCTTTCTCCCGCTTTCAGACAATTAAGGTTTTCATCTTTATTTCTCCTCGGGAAAGATTGACCTCGGAAAGTGCCTCCGACCCCCGGACGTAGCCATCCGCCGCGTGGCGAACCGGGTGACCGTCACGGATCGAATAAAAGGTAGTTCGCTGGGTATGTCTTTTCAGCCCAGAAGTGCTGATTCAAATCCAGCTCGTGACAAGCAAATTTTCTTCCCTAAAAAAATGTGGGTACTCCTCGGTCGGAATAACGCTCCTGCTCCTGACTGAACGAGGAGAGAAAACAAAAAGACAGAAAAGAGAAAGAGAGGGAATAATAAAAAGAAATAATGGATCACTGAACACAGAAGAGCGAGAAGACAGCACTCCCCAAGCCAAGGATGAGTGCCAAAGACGATCTTATCCTCCGTTACCAACGATGATGAAAAAAAAAAGAGATCAATTCCACTCTAATTGCTCTGGTGCTCAAGGTTGAAAATCCAGCTTCTCCCGACCAATACAGGGGCTTTTAAGCCACTCACCAACGTCTTGTACAAAATTGTGGTTCTAAGCAACAGGCTTTTTTTGGTTATGGACTCAATTATTAGCCCAGCTTTCAAAAAAAGGCAATGCATCCAGGATAACCTCTTGCTTTGTCACGATATGCTTCAATAATTCCACCTTCTGCAAGAGAAAGGCAGGATGTGTGTGAAAATGGACCTGAAGAAAGCGTTCGACAGTGTTGACTGAGGATTCCTGGGAGCTGCCATGCTGGCTATGTGCTTCCCCCAGAAGTGGATCGAATGGATAAGGACCCACATTTTGACCCTCAAATATTCCATTGTTATCAATTACCCTCCACGGCCCAGTAGTTGAGGTCTCAGGCAAGGCAACCCCCTCCCCCCTATTTCTTTGCCATTGTCATGGAATGTCTATCCTTGCTCTTACAGATCCGTGAAGAAGCGAAGCTCATTAAGTTCCCATACTCTAAAGATGAGGTCTCAGTTTCCTACCTCCTTTTTGCTGATGATCTGATGATATTTCCCAATCCGGACATCCACTCAGTCCAAAACCTTATTCAAGATTTTCACAAATCCTCCGGCCTTCCGGTAAAATTTAAAAAATGGAGCGTATTCTGCTCTGCTATTTCTTCCGCTATAAAGGCCGCTATCCTCTCCATTCTCGGTATGCATGAGGAGCAACTCCCTGTACCTTGTCTCAGCCAAAATGGAATTTGCTAACGGTAGTCCCTTGATAGACAAAATCAGCAAGAAGCTAACCGGGTGGAAGGCCAGAATGATTTCTTTTGCTTTTGCCGGACGACGACAGCTTATAAAGACTTTTTTTTTCATACCAACGCTACTGGATATGCTCGTTTCTGCTCTCTTATAGCAGCACTAATGCTATAATCATGCTTCAACAATTCCTTTAGGGTGAGATCAATAAAGTGAGTTGGGGGACCTTCTGTCAACCGAAAAAGGAGGGTTGTGTGAAACTGAAAGTGAGTGAATAGGTTAAACCCTAATCACCACGAATTATATATATATATACAACAGAGTGTACAAAAATATATATACAACAGAGTGTACAAAAATATATATACAACAGAGTGTACAAAAATATATATACAACAGAGTGTACAAA
>JANITW010140856.1:0-12456 GCA_027564335.1 Erythroxylum williamsii | reverse complement strand
AATACACATAACATTAAACCCTAGGCTTTATGACATTAATGCACATAAATCACAATAAAAGCTTCTATCAACTAAATAAAAGAACATGAACTAGGATTCTCACCTAAACAACCTCCAAGCTTCAACTCTTAAATCTTTCCAAGCTTCAAGCTTTAAGTTTCCCAAATCTTCAAACAAAAACACCAACCTCTACTTTACCTCCCCACCTTCGACCATCACAATCATCATAATGTCAAAGTTCAAGTTGATCTTAGGTGTGACTAAAGGAAAAGCAAGTAATTATGGAGGAAGAACAAGACCAACGAAACATGGAGGAGGAGGAAGTTTCGGTTGAAAGGAGCAAGTGATAGCTTCCAAGTGATTTCTTTAAAAGTTGCAAAGAGAGGGTCGTGGGAGACAACACTTAAAAACACCTTTTTTTTCAAACTTTCTTAGAAAGTCACGTGGATGCTCTCCCAATTTAGAATGAATGGATAATCATCAATGAAAAGCACTAAAGCTATGGATGAGAGAAAGGCTTTTAATTTTAATAAATGAGTTCTAAGCCTTCCAAGGAGCAAGGTCGTGAATGGAGGAGAAGAAAAAGACAAATCATTAATTGCTTAAAGACACTTGTCCCGATATTTATTTCGGTTCTAAATTCTACTCCAATTTCTCGTCAAACTCCAATGGCTTAATTTAATAAATCCTAACATCATATCTCTAATTTTCCAGTGCCATTGGCCAGTCACTTTCAGTACAGGAAACCTACTCAGTCAGTCAGTTGGAAATTTTCCGGTCCGGGCAAGTACCCTGAAAAATTTCGAAAAAATTCCTGAAATTCTCTAAAAATATGAAACACACATAAATCAACTCCAATTAATTTTTCAAACACAAATAACACATTTTTCACAATAAACACAGATGCCGGGAAATGTCAGAAATGCATGTACAATCATGTGCATTTACAAAAATTACAATTTATGGCTATATGGAGGTCATATTATGCACAAACATGCCGAGACCAATTTATACACTCCTAACCCATCCCAATTAACCCATTTACCCTTCCCATCGGTGATGGGATGTTACAGGAGGGTTACAAGGATAATAGAAAATCATATACAATATGATAAAATAGATCTCTATAAAAGCTCAAAGATAAATAAAGATAATTATAGTTAAGACTCTAGGTATGTTAATTGAGACAGAAATCCTTAATCCCTCAAGGTTTGCCTTTTTTAGATCTAAGTTAATCAATCTTCCTCGTTTAACCTAAAATCAAATAGGGTAATAGGTTTGATACTTTCTTATGCATATGATCTTTATATAATTACAAGTGCAAAGCATATTCGTATCTTAGTGTAATAGAAGTAAACATATTAAAGATTCAAGCTTTAGGGGATAGAGAGTGTTCTAGAGGGAAGCAATAAGGAAAACACATAATTTTTATATAATGGAAGCTTTTTATTAAGTAAAATGGAAGAGGACCTTTGCTTTTATATGTAAAGGAGATTTAAAAAAATGGAAAAGGACCTTTGCTTTTATATGTAAAGGAGATTAAAAAATACAAACAACTTTAGATAAGAACAATGTTACATCACATACTAAATGGATAAGAACCAAGTCACATCATGACATAAAAGACAAAACATCTTTTAAAAGATATGATGCCTAGGCATAGAGATAAATGACTTTAAACATAAGGATTCACAAGGATAATAATGAAAAGGAATATTAACCATCTATTCTTTTTTGATAGTTTCTTACCATAATTGTAAATTTTATGGAGAAGTTCTTCCATTCGTGTTATCACTATTTTTTCTCCCCCTCTTATTGGAGCACACTTCATTTGTTCTTAATTTTTTAAAAAGATTATTTAGCTCCTCCTTATTAACGATTAGAAGATCATCATCTAGGTTTTGAGTATTTTGGAAGGCTAAGGATCTAGATTGACATGGACCAATTATGTTTAGGCCCAACTTTACCATTATAGAGCTATTTGGAATCTTAAAATCTAGCATTTGAGGTTCTCTAGGAATGAATTCTTCTAGGTGAGGTCTAATAGATGTAGAAATAGCTAGTGATGTAAACTTAGGAAAATGATTTAGATCTCTAAAGAAGTCCCTAAGGCTTTTAAGGATATTTTCTTTATACCTTGGCCATTGAACTTAGGTGTGCAAGAAATACACCTGGGTTTTAGAACAAATTGACCCATCATGTGTTGTGCTATAAGTTTGGTGAAGAAAAAAGAAGCATTTGGTAGTTTGCTTCTTTAATGGAGTCTCCCATAGCTCGAGATGCTCAATAACTTGTGATAGTTGAATTCTCCATCTCATCAGTGGTTGGTATCGCTAAAGGAAAGTCCATAAGATGGAATCTTCATTTTCCCTATCAAATATACCCTGGTATATTTGTAAGGGGGGAGAGAGATAACATAAGCATACATGACAAAACGGGTCCATAAATGCCACATTGCATATTTCGAGAGAGGACCACAAATGTAGAACATAGTAAGATATGGTGTCTAAATGTTAAAGAGGGATGAGCAGCAATGTAAGCCTAATAGTTTAAGAAAAGATGAAAGTAATAGAAGAGGCTTATTTGCATGAGAGTAGCAATTTTGTTAATAGTGGTAGGGGTTCTTCCAACAGGAGGGAAGAACTTCTTTACTTTGGTAACATTTTACAAGTCTACCATTGAAAGGATGAGAAGAATGGATCTGGAAGGAATGATTAATATATTTTTTAGATCAAAAGATGAAATCATATAATATGTATTAATGTCCTTTGAGATTCTTAACTATGAATTTATAGCAAGAGAACCAGTCTTTCCATCGAAGCAATTAACTTTCTAGGAAAAAGCATTTTATTATGTTCTAGTATCTTTAAGAAAGGCATAATGTCCATTTCTACTGTAAAGATATAAGGGCCAAGGTGAAAATTAAACTTTTATAAACCTCTTTTTACTACTAGAATCTCTTTGTTGATCGTATGATAGTGCTTTCTTGAGTCTTTAAATTGTCCACTATCATTTCCACAGTAAAATGCTTTCCTTTAATCTCCTTTATTAGCACCATACCCTAAAAATTTGCTTTCCTTTAATCTCCTCTATTAACACCACTCCCTAAAAATCTTCGCTGGATTCACCCTACATGATTCTTTTTCCTTTCTCAGAAAGCTTTAGTGGAGGTGGATGCTAACTAATCTGCTTTAATTGCTTCATTGCTTTTATCTGATTAGGGGCCCCATAGTGGTGGATTCTTTAGTAGTTTAGACAACTAACTAGTATAATATGACATATAAGGAATAAAGTCCCTAATATAATTTACCATCCTTAAAATACATTAGAATTGCTTAAAAATAAGATTTCCAAATTGGAAACGTAATAATTCACCAACTATAAATGGGCAGAGTTGGTAGAAAAATTTAAGAAGCCTTATTCCCAGAAATTCTAATTGGGATGATCCAATCTGGATCTTACGAATTGAGAGCATTATCCTATACTTCTTAGTAAGTTTTAAAAATCATTTTGATAGGGCTTGATGCTTTTGCTGAGTTTAAGAATAGCGCAGGATATTGTCAATGTAAATTAAGGCATTCAATATAATGAAATTGTAAATCCTTTTTATGGCTCTTTAATATAGTGATAGAGTGACCTAAATGGCATTATATTCCACTGATAATGGGCATTAAGAATGTAGAATACTGTCTTATGTTGATCTTTTAGGTCAATAAATAATTCCAAAATCTCGCTTTTAAATCAAGCTTTAAAAATATTTTTGACTCCTTCGGATATAACACTTGCTTATTTATTTTAGGTTGAGGAAACTTTGTCATTTTGAGGAAAATTATTCAAAGGTTCGTAATCAATAACTAGCAAATGAGCATAATGTATGGTCGTGCTATTATTGTCTTTCTTGGTTTTAGCTTTAAACATGACTATTTCATTATATATATTGATTCTTCATCTTATTCAGTAAGAGAAGAGACTTCACCATTAATAGATTCACAAATAAATAGTGTAAACATTATGTCTCATCTTCATTAGATTATTCTTCAAAAAGCGACTCAAAGTTTTCATCATCTTTTATTGGCGTCATAGCCTCAATAGATTACAAGATCTTAGTTACATTTTAGCCTTTTTAAGGCACCTTCTTACATAATGGCATGGTTGTTTATAATGCAACATCTGTCTGATTTTCTAGTTCTAGGAGCACATCAACTAAAAAAATTTTATTCTCTTTTTCTTTTTCCTATTGAAAGGATTTACATGAATTCGAAATGAATGTCTCCTAAAGTTACTCTTCTTTTTTATGTTATATTCACATTTCTCCCTGGCTTTGCATTTGATTTTTAAGTAAGGCTTTTCGCAATCTTGTTTGAGATAAGCTCCATCTTTCAGCATAACTTTAAAAAACTTTGATTGTTCACATAATTTGTCCAGTGTTACCAAAGCTAGTTGATAAATTTCCTTAGAAGAAATTTATGATATGTCTTTATAGAGAGAATTGATTGTTCTTTGTTCTTACTGTATGTCATTAGGAAAGGAGGCAAAGTACTTATGTTTGCTTTGTCAACCAATAGGTTGGAAATCTCTAATGAATTCTTTGTGAATCATTCCTAACAACGAATTGGCCTCTAGAATTTTTATGACTTATATTTGTCTGTATTCACTAAAACTTTATAATCATTCTCTTAGGTTTCTTATCATTTTGGGGACAAATTTTATTAATATCCCTTTAATAAAAGCATTTGGTCTTGTCAATTGACGAATTATCTAGGAGTCAAATGCATGTAGTAGATCTCTCCATTTTGTTAGTGAAACGTCATTAAAAGTGAACCATGGTCCTAAAGTAGGTCTATAAGTAGAAGTTGCTTGTGGTCTAACTCATTTAGTTATTAACTCAACATATTCAACCTCTAGTTCAACTTCTGTATATGTTTGACAAGAATGGAATCATCATTTAAGTATCAAAGTAAGATCTGTAAAATTTTTAAAACTTTTGGAGCTCTCTATAAAATGATCAAAATCTTGACTTTCATTTTGAATTTTAGAGCTATTTGGAAATGGTTGAAATGTTTCCATAAATTCTTAGGAGGCCATAGGTTCTTTCTTTGTTTCTATATTTAAGGAAGGTTTTTCTCTAGGTGTAGACATTTGTGGTGTTTTCATTTGTAAAGGATTAGAAGTATATGAAATTGATGAAATGTCCTTTGCTATTAGGTTTGGCTTTAAAGGTTTTGGTGATTTGGAATGGTTTGTATGAAAAACAGATAGGACATTTTAAACATTTTAAAGACATTTTTGTAGACAATAGCTTTAGTATATGATGGAGTGTTATAAATGGGTTGTTTGGCTAGAAATGTCAAAGGATACCATATTGGACCCTCAAAAGAGGGTTACAAGGATGAGAGGAAACCATATACAACATGAGAAAGTAGATCCCTATAAAAGCTTAAAGATATATAAAGATAATTATAACTAAGACCCTAAGTATGTTAGCCGAGACACAAGCCCTTCATCATTCAATTGACATCAACTCTTACGTTCTAACTTTTAGGGATTTAAGTTAATCAATCTTCCTTACAAAATGTCAAGTCAACTAGGATCATAGGTTAAATACATTTTAATGCACAAGATCGTTACATAAAGGCAAGTACAAAGCATATTTGTATCTTTCTATGACATAGGTAAGCATATTGAAGACTCTAGCTTTCAGGGGAGAGAGAGAATTCTATAGAGAAGCCATAAGGAAAATAAACAACTTTTATTGAATGCAAGCTTTTTCTTGAGTACAATGGAAGTGGACCTTTGCTTTTATATGTGAAAGAGATTATAAAAGACAAACGATTCTAGATAAGAACAATGTCACTTCACATACTAAATAGATAAAAACAAATTCATATAATGACATAAGAGATAAAATAAAATTTAAAAATGTGACACCTAAGTATAGAGATAAACAAATTTAATTATAAGAACCCTTGAGGAAAATAATATAAATAAATCTTAATCATCTCATCCTTTTCTAATGGGTTCTTTCCATGGTTGCAATTTTGATTGGGAAGTTCTTGCACTGGTGTTCTGGCTGTCACTGTATCTTCTACTCCATTCCCTGGGGCTCAGTTTGTCTATTTTTTAATTTTTTTTAAATTACCTTGCTCCTTTTCATCATTAATTGGATGATCATCATCTAGGTTTTGAGCATCCTAAAAAATTGAGGCTTTAGATTAAGATTTTCAAACAATGTCTAGGTTTCATTTTAAGTTCATTAGAGGGTTTTTTTTTTTGAATCTTAACATCTAGCATTTGAGGCTCTCTAGGAAAGAATCCTCCTAGGTAAGTTTTAATAGATGTAGAAATAGTTGGCGATGCGTGCTTAGGAAAATGATTTAGATCAATAAGGAAATCATTAAGGCTTTTGAGGAAATTTTATTTATATTTTAGCCATTAATCTGAAGTATAATAGAAATACAATTAATTTTAGAGTTTATTAACCTATCATGTGTTATGTTGCAAGGTGGGTGAAGAATAAAGAATTATTGAGTAGTCTGCTTATCTAATGTAGTCTCTCATAGCCTGAGATGCTTAACAACTTGTGACAGTTGAGTTCATCTCATTAGTGATTAGTACCATTCAAGGAAATTCTATTAAAGGGAATCTTCATTTTTCCTATCACATAAATGCTAGTATATCCGTAAGGGAGAAGAGACATAGCATGGGCATATAGGGTAGAAAGTGCCCACAAGTACCATATTACATTTTATGAGATAGGATTATTCATAAAGGACACAATTTAATATGATATAAATGTTAAATAGGGATGAGTAAAAATGTAAATCTAGTTGTTTAAGAAAGAGGTGAAGGTAATAAAATAGGCATATTCAGGAGAGAGTAGCAATTTCATCAATAGTGGTGAGGGTTCTTCCAATGGGAGGAAAGAAACTTTTTACTTTGGCAATATTTGGTAGGTCAGCCATTGAAACGATGAGAGGAATGGATTTGGAAGGAGTGATGAGGCTAATACATTTTTTAGGCCGAGAGAAGACATCAGTTAAGATGTTCTAATGGCCTTTAATACACTTAACTATGAATTTATAGTGAAAGAACCAGTATTTCCATCAAAGCAATTAGTTTTATGGTTGAGTAGGAAGTTAAGATTTTCCATACCTTTCTTTATTGAAAGAAGCTCTTTGTGGATTGCTTGATAATGCTTGTTTGAGTCCTTAGATTTTCCATAATAAAACTACTTTACTTTTTTCCTTTGTCAAGAATCTTTAATGGAGGTGGATGATGATTGATCTGTTTTAATTACTTCACTACTTTTATCTGTTAAGGGGCCCATGGTGGTGGATTTTTCTTTATTAGTCTGGACATTTCGCTAGTATGATCTAACATATAAGGAATGAAGTCCCTAATATAAATGAAAATCCAAAAAATGGTTGGATTTGCTTAACATTAAGATTTATGTTTTGAAATTTTAATAATTCACCAGCTGTATGTAGGTCAGGCAGGTAAAAACCATTATAAACCCTTATTCCAAAAAATTCTATGTAAGCTAATCCAATTTATCTTTTGTGGCTGAGAACATTATTCCATACTTCTTAGTAAGTTCCAAGAATTATTTTAATAGGTCTTGATACTCTTGTTGAGTATGAGAATAAAGCAGGATATCATCAATGTAAATCAAGCTATTCAATAAAAAGGAGTTATAACTCCTTTTTATGGCTCTTTAAAATTGTAATAGGGAGACTTTTAACCCAAATGGCATTATTATCCACTGATACTAGACATTAGGAAAGCATAATGTTGTCTTATGTTGATCCTTTGGGTCAATCCCAATTACCAAAATCTTACTTTTAAATCAAATGTCGAATTATGCTCTAATTATGACTATATATTATTAAAAAAATAAAAAAATAAAAAATGTTTATTTGTTTGGTTGATTTGAAAAAAGCCACATAAGTAACAATTAAGCTCAATAATATGCATAAAAATTATGATCCCCACCCCATACTTAAAACTTACATTTTCCCCTATGTAAAATCAAATGTAAGAAATCAAGCATTTAGCAAAAATAACAAATGCAGAAATGTAAATAAACAGAAATTAACTTCCGTTGGGTTGCCTCCTAAGCAGTGCCTTTATTTATTATCATTGGCTCGACTCTAAGTTGTTCTCATCAAGTGACTCCATTCGCACCTTCCAGCATCAACACTTCCATATCCTCAGTTTGTAAGCCTTCATAAAATGGTTTGAAGCGATGAATATTCACTTTTAATGTTTCGTCAGTTTTTAGACTCCGTATCTCAACTACACTAAAAGGAAAGACACGAGTAACAATAAAAGGACCAACCCAACAGGAATATAACTTACCTGGGAATAATTTAAGCTTAGAGTGATAAAACAACACTTTCTAATCCACCGAGAAGCTTTTCCTTGAAATCATCTTATCATGAAAAGCCTTTGTATTATCCTTATATATCATTGCATTCTGATAGGAGTCATTTTGCATCTTCTCCAACTTTTGTAATTGTAACTTCCTATAGCAATTGCAACTTCATAAAAATTCATATGGTATCTTTTTATAGCTCAATATGCCTTACGTTTCAATTTTACTAGAATGTGGCACGACTTCCTAAATACCATTCTATAGGGAGACATCCCAATTGATGTTTTATAATTAGTCCGGTAAGCCCGTAGTGAGTCTTCCAATCTCAAACTCCAATCCTTTCTATTAGGTTTAACTATTTTCTCCATGATTGATTTGATTTCTTGATTCTACATTTTAACTTATCCGTTAGGTTGGGGATATGAAAACTTTGTGCATGTTGTGATATTTCTTTAATAATGTTTCCATCACCCTGTTACAAAATTAGGTTGCCTTATAACTGATGATTGCCTTTGGCATCTTGAACCTAAAAAGGAAGTTAGCTTTAACAAAATCTACAGTTATTTTGGCATTATTAGTTTTAGTGGCTTTAACTTCCACCCATTTGGAAACATAATCGATTGCAAGCAATATATAATTAAAAACAAAAGATGGAGGGAAAGGTCCTATAAAGGCAAACCCTAAACATCAAAATTTTCACAAAAAAGAATATTTGTTTAAGGTATTTAATCCTTATGAGACAGGTTACCTGACCATTGGCACCTGTCACATGACTTACAGAAGATGTATGCATCATTGAACAAGGAGGGCTAGTAAAAACCACTCTCTAAAACTTTATGGGTCATCCTCTTGACTCCAAAATGTCCTCCACACGCATATGAATAATAGAAGGTTAAGATCAAAGGTGTTTCACTTTTGAGTACACACCTCCTGATGACTAGATCTACATAATGCCTCTATAGATACGAGTCATCCCAAACGTAGTATTTCACTTCATTCCTCAGCTTATCCCTCTGAGCCATTGAAAAAATAATAGGTAATTTGTTAGTAACCAAGAAATTCACAATATTTGCATACCATAATGGTGTTAAATTGGCATAAAGTAATTTTCCATCTGGAAATTTCCCTCGCAAAGGGATGTCATCTTCTTCTTTAATCAATCGGCTGAAGAGATTAGCAACCACATTTTTACCCCTTTCTTATCTTTTATCTCCAAATCAAATTCTTAAAAGAGGAGAATTCATCTTATCAGTCTTGGTTTTGCTGCTTTTTTGTGAGTAAGTATCATAAAGTTGTATGATCAGATTACATAATTACTTTAGCACTAAGAAAATATGACCAAAATTTTTCTAAAGCAAAAACCATAGACAAAAGTTCTTTTTCGGTTGTAGAGTAATTAAATTGAGCTAGGTTTAAGAGTTTTTTAGGCATAATAGATGGCATGCAAAGTTTTGCTCACTCTTTTTCGAAGAACTATCCCCATTGCATAGTCGCTTGTATCACACATGATCTCAAAAGGGAGGCTCCAATCTAGCAGTTGAATCATCGATGGGGATGTTAAAAGCTCTTTCAGTTTGTTAAAGGCTTCCTTACAGTTATCATCGGACTCAAAGGAGACATCTTATTTCAATAGCTTACATAACGGTGCAACTATCTTTGAAAAGTCAGTGATGAAACTATGATAAAAACTTGCATACCCAAGAAAAGAACGCACTTCCTGCATAGTGAAAGGGTAAGAGAAAGAAGAAATGAGATCAATTTTAGATTTATCTACCTCTATACCCTAGTAGATATAGCATGCCCAAAAACTTTACCTTGATCCACTATAAAATGATATGTTTCCTAATTCAGTATAAGGATAGTTTCAATGTTTCATTCCAATATAATAGCAAGATTCTCAAGGCATTTATCATAAACACTAAAATCATATCATCCATGAATGCCTCAATTATTTTCTCAACATACTCAGAAAAAATGCTCACTATACATCTTTGGAATGAAGTGGATGCATTGCATAATCCAAATGGCATCCTTCAATAAGCAAATGTACTAAATGGGCATGTGATAGTGATCTTTTCTTGATCTTCTGGTGCAATCGGGATCTGAAAATAACCTAAAAAATCATCTAGAAAATAATAATAGTCGTAGTCAGCTATTCTCTCAATCATCTTATCAATAAAGGGAAGGGGAAATGGTCTTTACGAGTTTCTAAGTTTAATTTTCTATAGTCAATATAAACTCAACACATGTTTTGCACTCGGTTGGGAACCAACTCACCTTCATGATTAGTCACAACTACGATTCCAGACTTCTTAGGAACTACCTAAATAGGACTTACCCACTTACCATTAGAGATTAGGTAAATAACCCTAGCATCAAGAAGCTTAAGCACTTCCCTCTTCACAACTTCCATCATTGGAGGATTCAGCCTACATTAAGCTTACCTGTAGACTTGGTATCCGCCTTTAACAGAATATGATGCATGCATATAGAAGGGCTCATTCCTTAGATATCTACGATTATCCTTCTGATGGCCTTCTTATGCTTTGTCAACATTTGAACCAGCCTATCTTTTTGATTCGAAGTTAACTCTACTGAACCGATAATTAAGAGAGTTTTTTTATCTCCCAAATAGGCATAATTAAGGTGTTTAAGGAGTGGCTTTAGTTCCACTTCAAGTGCCTGCACATAAGAAGGTAATAACTACTGGTGAGATTCGAATAACTGCATTGAAGCCAAATCATACCTCTTTAGAGAGTTTCCCAATGATTCCAAAGCAGTTACCATTTTAACCAACTCTTCTCCCACGTCAACATCATTGTTGCTTCTGCTTCCGTACACTCAATCAAGATAGTTTCTAAATGATTCTTGTAACACAATTTAAACATTTCATAGACTAAAGGATCAATCACATCAACAAAGAAAATACAGCGATCATCTTAAGGATGTTTCATGGCATTAAAAATGTCAAAATGAACCACTTCCCTATCAAATTCCATTGTAAGGGTTCCATCACGAACATCTATCTTAGTTTGAGTCGTATTGAGAAACAATCTCCCCAACGAGATAAGTATTGAATTATATGAAATGTCATCATTCATATAAACAACATAAAAATCCACATGAAATACCAACTTATTCACCTGTACCAAAGCATCATCAATAACACCATCAGGGTATGCGTCAGTACGGTCAGCTAATTATATGATAACACTTGTGTCTTTCAAAGGGCTCAAATTCAAGGAAGCATAAATTGAATGAGGCATAAGATTAATTAAAGCTCCCATACCTAGATTTATTAATTATAGTGTTGCCAACTTTGTGGGGAATAGTAAACATACCTGGATCTCGACATTTTAGAGGTATCTTCTTCTTAAAAACTACAGACACATTCTCTGCCATCATTACCTTTTCATCACCTCTCAGCTTTTTTTTATATGCATATAGCTCCTTAAGGAATTTTACGTACTTCAGTACTTGTTTAATTGCATCTACAAAGGAATATTCACTTTCTCCTTACAAAAAGTCTCTAATATCTCCTTGTCTTTCTCCTCTTTGTTCTTCTAGACAGTTGACTAACTCATTTGGTTTTCCATGTTTTGTATGCTCACTTTTTTCTCCTGCTAAAACTATTGAAGCTTTTGCAATATACTCTGTTGAAATTGAAGATTGTTTGTTAGGACCCGACCCGTAGACCGGATCCCAACTGTCAGAGCCCGATCCGTAGACCGGACTCCGACACCTTACAACTTAGCACTCTTGCTCTTGCTTAATACCACGAGATGTTGGAGCCCATTTTCGGAGCCCAACTTTCGTTGTCCTGCAACCTTGTGCTTATAACCTTGCAGGATTTTTATTGTAACCCCACTTTCGTGGCAAGCGCACACCATGTATACACTGAAATCATGCGTTGACTTATTCATATAAGTTGTAGCTTTATGTCTCAAGTTCTTTCTGAAACAAGAATCAACTTAAATGGAGTTATATAACTCAAGATATGCATCAAAAACCTAAAGGAGTTCATACCCGAAACATGCTCTCTTAACTGACCTCTCACTTCTTTTAATACAAACTTTCTCAAT